>CM038111.1:30672174-30692772 GCA_001642375.2 Mentha longifolia | reverse complement strand
TGAAGGGAGTGATTATGTTGGTATTATATAATTATGCTTTATAGTGTACAAATTGATGCTTAAATATAATCAAATTTATTGTACCTCGTTATCATGCTTAAATAATTAAAAACTAAAGATCTAACTAAGATCAATAATCTAACTTTATTCCTATTTCTATATAAACAAAACATACTCTCTATATATAACTTTTAATTATAAGTATTTATATGATTTATTATGTCATACTATTTGGTATGTTTTATATCATTCTTCATCATCCAAAAGTTAAATTAGTAATGAGACACAGTTAGTGACATATCTCATCCGTCCATAAATTCCATACGTTTTTGTCCTTTTATATATCTCCTACTTTGAATTAACTTTAATTTGTATGTTGAACTTTATTTAAAATTATCATCTGAATTACTACGTTTCCCCAATAGGAGCAATACTGGTGCGGACAATGTCATTACGTTTCCAATAAATAACGCAGCGGAAGAGCTCATCAAAGCTTTTGTTAGGAAAATAGGAGGGATGGTGAATGTCCCAGATGAAAAGGAGATGGTGAAAGGCAAATACAAATTTCACAATCCCAACCACCAATTACGTTTAATCTCATCATCATCATTATCGTTGCATGATCAAGACGAAGAAGAAGAAGAAGAAGAAGAAGAAGGGATAAAAAATTGCCATGCTGCTGATGATGAAGACGAAGAAGCAGAAAGAAGTGATGATCTTTACCATGAAAAAGTATCAAAGTCTGTATGTGATGCATGCACGGAGCCAATAATATTGGAGAAGAGTAGTTGTTCATCTAGAATGAATACTCCTACATAAGTTGTTCAGATTGCAAATTCTTTCTCCACGTGGCATGCTTCCGATTACCAGATGAGCTCGCCTCCTCCCACACCAACTGCCACCCCGAACCCGACCACATCTAACCCTTCAAACTCGTAGCAAACTCAATTTCCCCATGTGCAGAAGTTGTCGTGTCTATACGAACGGGCTCTTTTATGAGTGCGAAAACTGCTACTTTAGAGTAGACATAAAGTGCGTTTCTCTACCTGCCACCATAAAGCACGCAGCTCACCATTACCATCTTCTCAACCTTCTAACAAAAGAGATTACAAGGGAAGATAGTTTCTGGCAACGCCTCTGCAGGGCATGTGGTCTAGATACATTCGGTGAGGTTTGCTACAGAGTGACACCTGCGGCATCATCTTCCACTCCCGATGTTGTTTGATGCCAGTAGAGATAAGTAACCGCATATGGGATAAGCACCCGCTTCGCCTTACCTTCGACGCTACGGTGAACCATCCCGGTGAGTTCTACTGCGACGTCTGCGAGAAACAGATGAATCCCAAGAGGTGGATGTATCACTGCCGAGAATGTGACGTCTCCGTACATCCCGATTGCTTCCCCAATGTGTCGGGTAGGTATCAGAACATCAAGTTCGGGGGGCAGTATCTGAACGCCGCACTTCACCGCCACCCTCTCACGTTTCTACCTCTGACGAATAGCAGGAAACCGCGGTGCGACCTATGTCGTATGAGGGTGGATTACGGTGGCACACGTGGCTTTCAGTGTTGTTCAGATGAGTGCGAGTTTTTCGTGTGTTTTGACTGGTGTCATGACAATGGCAGGTGTGCATTGCAGGCTGTTGAATGAGGAAAGGATAGGTTCAAATATATACTCTCTCCATCTCATTCTACTTGTCACATTTCCTATTGTTATATGCTTATATTCAAGATATGCGTGAAGTTGAACAAGACAGAAAGTACGAGTTTTACATTCTTATAGTTAACATCTCATAGTATGATTATTTGTTGTGTTGGTTTTTGGGTTCCTTCCTATGTTTTCATTATTTTGTCATATATGTTTACATAGACATAGTTCTGATTGGTATTTGGTGGTGCTGAAATGTATATGAGCCGTGTTTTGCTGTTGAACTCCAATTTTCCATTAAAAAAATAAAAGGATTATTAATAGTTTCTCATTTCACTTTAAGGTTGACATACTTAATGTGCTCACCGCTGATATGACAATGTCACGTTATAAATATTTTATTATTAGGGTTGAGTTTTTTTAGTAGTGTTTTTGTAGAGTTTCGTATTTAGAGTGTATATTTAAATTAGTTTCTGTATTTATAGCATTGTGTATATTTAAATTAATTTATGTATTTATAGCATTGTCACGTCATCCGTGAGCACATTAAATATGCTCACATTGAGCATTGTAACATTACTCATCCTTATATACGGTGGAATTAATAATAAGTGTTAGTGTTGCGTATGTTGGCTTATTTATGTAAGACAAACTGTGAGACAAGAACTATGAATATGTTGTGAGTCACTGCTTATGACACGTTCCAGAAGTTGTCTTTTAGATGAAGAACGGATTTGCCAGCTGGATGCCAGATGTTCATGTATATCCACAAAGGAAATTTTCCGGATTTATGCATAGCGATAACAAGGAAATTTCCTACGTGATTCTATGAGTTGATTGCGGATATACTTCATCAAATAGAGTCCTACCAACACAAGGAAAGTATCTTCAAGGAGATACCGAAATCAATGCAATCTTGGAGGACAAGCCAATATCTAGGGTTTGGCAAAAGACCCTATATATTGAAGAAGAGTCGTTCTCATACGGTGGCTGCTTTTATGATTGTATTCTTGCATACACGAGTGATTGAAAGCAATTACGAGTGTGAGTGTAGAAGACACAAAACTAGTATCCGTTCATAAGAACATATTAGGTTTTGGGTTGTATGATCTTGTAAAAGAGTTATTCTAAACTCAAGGGGTATGAGGATTAGTCTAGATCTTCGAGGTAATTAGACTAGGTTAAGCTAATGAGAACTCAGCTTCAATTCACTATAGGAGGGCGTTGGAGAGTGACACGGCTTCACATGTGTGTGATCCTTGGTGTGTAAGTTCCTTTGTACTCGAGCACTATATTAGTGAATTGATCCTCTGGGCGTGGCTCCCCAGACGTAGGTGTGTGTGATCACCAAACTGGGTTACCAACTCTTGTGTGTTTTGTTGTTAGTACTGCTTGTCATACTTGTTTTACAATCTATCTTATATACAAGTATGCAAATATGGGATAAGATAATTTACAATAAGTCCACACACCCTCTGCATAACGAATTAAAATAGGGATGATAGGCTACTTTTGCATGCCGTGGGATTAACAAATAAATGGGCTACGTGTTTTCGATCACCCAAAATAAAGTCATTGCTAATACTATAATCATTAATTTTGCCCTAAAACAATATTTGAGTTATTAAAAAAAATTAAAAAAAGGACCCAAGAATTGGGGAATTTTACATAATAATTAATTAGCAAAAGATCAATTGGTAAGATGTTTCTTCTCTAATTAAAAGTCGGAAGTTCAAGTCATATATATCGAGTGTGTATGTTGTATTTGCTTGATAATAATAATAATAATAATAATAATAATAATAATAATAAAATTTAAAAAAAAAACAAAAATTAACAAAACGGCGGGGCATTAGAATGCTAGCTAGCTGTCCTTCTAGCATCTAGAAAATCGAATGATGACAAAAGCAAAGAAAAAAGAAATTCTTTGACCAAAATAATTTCTTCCGAGTATTTATACCTGCCTGACGTTTGAAGTTTTATTTGAATTCTTGTTTCTTGATCGGATATTTGAATTCTACTTTCAGCGGTTTTTCTTTCCTTGATTCGTACAAGTACAGCCTGCTTTATTATTTCTTAACTAGTGTTTCTTTGACTACACTTTAATTAATTAATTAATTAATTTATTTTGAAGGAATGACTACGCTGTAACTTAATTTCATAATTTTGAATTTGAACTTTGTAGAGATAATTAGGGCTCGTTTGGTAGCAAGAGTGGAATAAGTTAAGATAAGAATGTGAGATAAGTTGAGATAAGAAAATGTGTGATAAGTTGAGATAAGAAATATATTTGTGTGTTTGATAGAATTATTTTAACTCATGATAAAATTACAAAATTACATTATTACCCTTCAAAAAAACAAAATTGAAAATAGAAAAAAAAAAAACAAAATTGAAAACAGGAAAAAAAATCGTCTCCTTTAATTTTCTCTCTCTTGGTTCTGCTTCCAAATAATCGCCCATTAGCCCAAGATATTGCTTCTGCAATTCTTGTAAATTCATCACATTGAAATACACAACGCCAAAGACAAACCCAAACATTGAAATTTCAGTAATTAATTCATCACAACCCCAAACACAATATACAAATTGGAGGGCAGAGAAACGACGCATCAACGATGATGAAGGTGAAGGCGCAGCGCCGGGAGTCACCGGGAACGCCGACCGAGAAAGAAATGGGAGAGTGCCGAGAACGTCAAATTCTACTCTACAGCCAAGCCCCCATTAATGGTGAACCTTGATTGAGATCTTAGAATGGTGAATCAATCTTATGGGTGGACAAAATTAATTGCACAACCACGAACACACCAAATCTAAAACATAAACTCTAGAAAAATATGGAAGAACTGAACAAAATTCATAACAGAAAAGCTAAAATTGCAGGAAAAAAAAAATAAAAAGAAGAAGGCTTACAACGTATTCATGGTGAATTAAGGAAAGGGTAAAATGGGTTTATTCCCAAGTGAAGGCTATATCATTACTTATCGGAGGGGGAGGGGTCCGATAGCTACACTAAAGGGCTACAGTAAGTGCTTGTTTGGTGGCAAAACCATGATAAGAATTTTTTTTGGAGAAGAATAGTAACTCATGATATAAAACATGATAACATGGATATTTGATACTTGTTTGGGAGGAGATATTAAACCATAATAAGGAAGCAAAATTACGAAATTATCCCTAACATTTCAAACCCTAATTTCCCAATTTGGTATGTTAATTTCAAAATGACAGAGAGGGGGCGGCGGCAAGTGTGCTGAGGGCGGAGGAGGGGGTGGAGGCACGCCGGAGCTTCTCCCTTTTGCTTGTGCCTGAGAAGAATGGAGGAAGATGAATGCAGGAGTAGCGAGGGAGCGCGCGACGGCGGTGAGGGCGGTGCGAGGAGCCCGTTTCTTATAGCAGGGTGAGGGAGGACGCGGCAGCGTCGCAGAAGAGTGAAGGAGGAGAGCGGCGGCACGGCCGCGGTGCTGGAAGAGAAGTGCGGACGACGACAAGGCGGCGACGCGGGTAGAGATGACGGCGGACAACGGTGAATCAGCGTGAGCAGGGGGTGGAGAGAGTTGCAGAAGCATAAGGGGTGAAATTGGGTTAATGGGTTACTGTAGAACATCAAAATCAAAACGGGAGGGGGGGGTTCGAAGATGCACAATGTTTCTCCTCGGGCCGGGCGAAATTTCACGGGCCCATCACACTTTCTATCTTTTATACCAAACATAGGATATGTTTACATAATAAAAAAGCACTAAATGTAGCCCGGGCCAGACTCCTATAACGGGCCTCCTTGAAATGTAATATGAGATACCAAACAATAGGATTAGCCTAGATATCTATGTTTATCTCATGCTAACTTACATACCAAACACACCCCTAGTATACCCCATCCCCATGCATCCAATGCACATGGTAATAAATTGGACTGCTAAAATTGTGGATATGAGCAAATTGTGGGATTTGGTATAGGCTTCAAAAACAAAAAGTATTACGGAGTACTCACTATGTCCCACCGCAATTGTCCATCTTTGTTATTTTATACCTAACATATATTCCCTCTTGTGGACAATTGCCGCAAGACGAAGGGAGTATGATTTATTTATTATTATTATTATTTTGATCATGTACGGAGTATGATTTATATAAAATTCAAAACATTAATATAAAATTATCAGAAATCATGGAATGGGTGAAAATCAAAAGAAAAAACAAAAGCCGTGTGAATTTCTAAGCTAGCCAGCAGCATATACTCTCTCCGTTTCTCATTTTGCGAATCAAAAATATAGGCACAAGATTTTATGTATTTTGATAATATATTAATAAATTAATATGTTAAAGTGGAATAATTGTGGGTCAATCTAATTTTTTTTAATGCTATTAAGTGTTAAATTGTTAAAAGTAAAGTGATAAAATATTAAATTGTTAAAGTAATTGTGTGACCTATGTCCCAAAATGGAAAGATTCAGTAAATAGGGACGTCCATATATAGTATTAGTGTCAGTAAATGGAGGACAAAAGGAGTATGTAAGTTGCTCGAAATTCTTATTTATGGCAACGGATCAAAAACCATTACTAGTATTACGCAGTGGTAGTAGTAGAAGTAATAAAATCTGAATATCTTAATTCATTGAAAAATAATAATGCAATGTGTACCCAAAATTAAATTTTCTTAACTTTTATTTATTTATTTTCTGCAATTTCGATGTAATATGATTTAGTCTAATAAGTGTTATACTAACTAACAATGATCTGTTAATTTAGCTAGGGTATATTTTCTTCATTTTTTGACTAATAAAATTGAAATTAAATACTTCAAAATCTAGTCAATTAGTGTAAAGATAAATTGAATTATAAAATCGATAAATTGAAAATGGATAAAAATCAACAAAAATTAATTTTGGTACACGGTATTAGGACGAGATGATCATATCCATATTACAACAAATTCCAAATCTAACTTCAATTGTACGTCTCATGACCATTGTAACTAATATTCGAAGTTCACAAAAGTAGAGGTTCAATAGCAACATGACGGGATAATAGGCCCCACTAACAAAACTCTCTATATGGAAAAGTAGAACCAAGAAACGGGAAGAAAAACTAAAGAGCACGATAAAGTAAATGTTGCTGAACAACGTGAAGCTTGCAATATTTATAGTACTTGTTAAATCTAATTTATTATAGGTTCCACAAACTCAAATGTATATGTTGCGAGTTGAGAAAAAGAAAAGAAATTAAGAGAGGATGAGTGAGAAAGAGAAAGAGAAAGAGGAGGAGATAATTCTTCATCATTTATGCCACAATGATAAAGGTTTTACCCTTATCGTCTCCAACAAACGAGCTATTCGCCGGAAAATATGAAGATAAAGACGGTCGCGAGCGGTGCTCGTCGAACTCACGTCAAAGATGCAAAAATTAAAGAAAAAGACGGCAAATTAAGATAGGGTTTTTTTTCTCATTTTCCTTTTCAGAAAAGATTAGAGTTCTACCTATTTATACTAAAGACTCTGGTTGATTCGACCTACGATTCGGGAAAGAATCAACAAGAAAACCCTAAAAGGAACTTATATTAAGCTCGACTCAATTAAACAAAATACGGACTTAGCCTAACAAATAATTGACTTAAATTAAATAAATTAGACTCGTATCAACTCCCCCGCCGTTAGAAACTTCCTTGTCCTCAAGGAACAATGCGTTAAACGTTGGGAAACGGCAGCCAACGGCTCCCAACTTTGGCTAAATTATACTCCCGCATATACTGCCCAACTGCTTGAATCTTCTTCAAGTTACCACCCCTTTGGCCATTCAACAAAGCAAACGAGTCTGCGATTAACATGTGGACCATGCAGCCAGCAGTCCAGAAACTATTAACAAAAAGAGTCTCCATAATTTCCATAAGTATGTGTCCGGAGGGTTCAAATCCATCATAGCAGAGGATATGAGACTTCTCCGCCAACAAGCTCTCCAAGTCCTCCTCTTGTATGCACTCCTCACCAACCCTCCTACGCAAATTGAATCTCTTCTCCAAGCTTAATTGTGACGGCGGTTGATCTAAAGTGCTTTCTTGATTAAGCGAAGCAAAACCGTAGCTTGCTAGGCTAAGAGGGGGAGACATCGTTTCACTGCTGCAGTCTTCTTGCTGTATTGTTCTAGGATTCACGACTACACCTTTCTGTGATGTGTTGGAACTCTTAACCTGCTTCCGAAGCTTTATCTCGATGAAAACGCAGTCGAGCGTGGGGGAGGACTCATCGTAAAGAAGCTCGAAACCGTTGAAGATCTCGAGGCCGCGGCCGCGCTGGACGCTTATGACGCGGCGCAGATGAGGCTGGTACGTCCCTCGAGTGTAGTGATCATCGGAGAGCGCAATTTTGATGCGCATGCCAAACACTCCCGTCAAAGCCACAAAATCACCCACAACCCGAGTTACCGTGGGTAGCATCACTCCCATTTGCAGAGGATGGTTCTGCGTATCAGCCAGCTTCATGTTGATGTAGTCTTCAGTATCCTCGACGTATTCCCTCAATGCATATGCATATACTTTGTCTAGTGAACCTGCGATCGGAACAAAATATGTATCTCGCAATATCGCAAGCTCCTCCACATCGACATTCTTTATAATCGAGCGTCGAATCTCTAAGTTCGACCTGAATCAAGCCAGTCTTCGTATCCGATATTTTACTGTTTAGCGGACGTGGGCAAGTGTTCGAGCTCGTGCGCCTCTAACGTCTGTGACAAATCATCGAGTCGATGCAACACAATCTGACCTTCAAACTGGCGCCATAGCTCCCCCAAAACTCGACTAATTGCTGCCTATTCATAGCTCTTTCCATGATTAACACTCATGGAGAGAGAGATTCTTGCACACCGGTAGCAACGAACAATGGCGAGATCCTTCAAGCACGGTGATTTGGTGGCGATGTCGCTGAAAAGTATGCGAGCAATATCCATGTGATACAGAGACAGACGCTTAAGCTTATGAAGCTCGATAAGATGCCACGGTAATCCACGACTGTTATAAAGTGACACTTCCACCATCTCTGTACAAAGTGAAATTATATCCACAAACACAGCATTACATTTTTCGTGGACATGCAAGTGGAGATATTTAAACCTTGAGCAACTCCCGTAGTATGTTCCACGTGCTAGGCACACATTTAAAGCTAATCTGAGTCGGTTTTCAGAGCCAAGCACCTCTGGGGGCAGCATGAGACTGAGAGGCAAATTTAGTTCGACAGTCGAAACTCCCATTCTCATGGCGCTGACTATCGCTTCAGTTGAACCAACCGCAGTTGTGAGGGAGGCCTCACATGTGATAACGCAGATGCCACGTAGCCTGAAACTCTCAATATTCAGACTCTCATCCACACCCGCGAAATGAGAGCTCGTGACTCCATTTATAAGAATATCCATGTCTCCACGTGCCAAGACACATGATACATCCCTAGAACCACCTCCGTGGAACTGCACATATCCAGGTTCCGCTGTATCAGCAACTCTGAAAATAGTTTCCACATCCTCATCCGCTATATCCTGCTTTTGCCTCTCTAAGATTAAAATATAGCTCATTATTTCAGCTTTATCATTTTGCAAGTCGAAGGGGGCTTTCTCCAGCCGGCAAACACGGCTCCCACTTCCCTCAAAATATTTGCAAAGCATTAAGATACTAGCTCGTTTAGGGAACAGACCCCAACACCGTGAAATCCTACATCAGAGCTCACAGCGTCCGCTGTTATTTTCAAAGGCAGTCCCAGAATATGACCCTTATCATGTTTCTCCCCATCACGCTTCGGCACTAAGCAATCTGCAGCCTCATCTTTGACCTCTTGAATTGATCCAAATAAGGCATTAGAAGGGGCTTCAGCTATGGCAATTGGAGTATCATCAGTCGCCATTCCCAACTGACTATCAAAACTTGTTTTCTGCCGCTGAAGAGTTGAGACAACTAGTTGTACTCGCACTAACTACGTCCATACCTGCTATCTCCATAGAAGAAGCGTCGCTACTCGGTGATGCATCGTCTTCGGCGAAAACCCTCTCAGCCTCACACAAGAAACTTGGAGACGCGTCTATGACTTGATCCTCGATTGCAGCCACCGCGTTGGGAGTGATGGGTCCGGGGTTCCACAATGGCGATTGCCAAGCATGGGTCATGCCGTCAGGGGGTCCTGGTTCGGGCCGAGTAGGCGACTGCGCCCTTGACCACCGTTGCTCAATATCGTCAAGTCTTGCTTCCAGCCAACGAAGCATCGATAGCAGCGCGTCCATGGAGTGCGGCTCATTCGGCGGCTCAGACGTCCAAGCCCGCGGCTGCTGGTAGTGCTGCGGCGGAGGTATGTATTGTGGCGGTGGCGACGAAGGCATGTACTGCGGCCGCGGCGGCTGTGGGCTGTAGTGGTAGTGGCGGCAGGCTGATGTGTGTGGGTGATATGACGCAGTAGTGTTGTATGGCCATGGCTGGAAGTTGCGGTTGTGATAGGAGTCGTCGTAACTCGTCGAGTCCCATCCTCTGTCTTCGTAGCGCCACGTCGAAAGCGATGCGTCTTCGCGGCTGCTCGACATGGATATCATGGTTCTCTCAATGAAAACACCAATTGATAAAGGTTTTACCCTTATCGTCTCCAACGAACGAGCTATTCGCCGGAAAATATGAAGATAAAGACGGTCGCGAGCGGTGCTCGTCGAACTCACGTCAAAGATGCAGAAATTAAAGAAAAAGACGGCAAATTAAAATAGGGTTTTTTTCTCATTCTCCTTTTCAGAAAAGATTAGAGTTCTACCAATTCATACTAAAGACCCTGGTTGATTCGACCTACGATTCGGGAAAGAATCAACAAGAAAACCCGAAAAGGAACTTATATTGGCCTCGACTTAATTAATAAAAATACGGGCTTAGCCTAACAAATAATTGACTTAAATTAAATAAATTAGACTCGTATCACACAACCATCCTCTCACTCTAACCCAAGCAAGATCCAAATCCTACCAACGATTTTACAGGTGCAGGAGGTACATTTTCTCCGAAGAGACGGCCTACACATGCAGTCAGAAATGTTCTTACCTTACATTACACGAAGAATGCGCAGAAATGCCACGAGAGATCACCCTCTCCTTGCACCCTCAACACGCCCTAATCCAAAGGGAAGCGACGACGTATCATCTCCAATGCGTGGTTTGTGAAGAGCCAATCTTTGAGTTTGGGTACTACTGCAGTAGCAGAAGTAGCTCCGACCCATGCAAGTTTCAAGTCCACGTCAGGTGCGTGCGGAGCACCAACATAATTCATGCAGCTGCTGCTGCAGGCGAAAGCAGCTGCATGAAGCACCCTAGCCATCCACAGCACGACCTGACCCTGCTGTGGATGCCGGGGCGGGCGGGATCGTTGAGGTGCAATGCTTGTGGCACTCAACAAAAAGGCAACTTCTATATATGCATTGTTTGCCAGTATGTCATACACGAGAGCTGCGTTGACTTGCCCACCGCTTTGACCTATATATCACAACCACAGCCACCCCCTCTCCCTTTCTTATCATCTCCCACAAGAATATATCAAGTGTTATTACAAGTGTGATGTGTATTTTGAGGGACCTGATCCCTAAAAACTGGCTCTATCATTGCGAGATTTGCAGATATATTGTTCATATCAATGCGCCACCCGAACATCTCCGCCCCCGACCACCACGTAAGATTTGTTTCATTCCTTCAATTACTTGCGTTCTCATTCGTCCATATACTGATCATGTTCCTCCATACATGTGTGTCCTTTATGGACAACTTTATCCATCGTGATTAGTATAAAATTTTCATCTGAATTTACTATTTTTCCTCACTAGGAGCAGTATTGATGCGAACGATGTCATTACGTTTCCAATAAATAACGTAGTGCAAGAGCTCGTCGAAGGTTTTGTTAGAAAATTAGGAGGGATGGTGAATATCCCAGATGAAGAGGAGATGGTGAAAGGCAACTACAAATTCCACAATCCCAACCACCAATTACGTGTAATCTCATCTTCATCGTTGCATGATCAAGACGAAGAAGAACGGATAAAATATTGCCATATAGATGATGATCAAAAAGTAGAAGAAGATGATGATCTTTACCATGAAAAAGTATCAAAGATGGTATGTGATGTATGCACGGAGCCAATAGTCTTTGAGAAGAAAGAAAAGAGTTCAAATAATAATAGGAATAAATACTCCTACATAAGTTGTGAAGAATGCAAATTCTTTCTCCACTTGACATGCTTCCAATTACCAGATGAAGTTGCCTCCTCCCACACCAACTGCCACCCGGAACCCGATCACATCCTAACCCTTGGAACTACTCCCAAACTTGACTTCTCTTTCTGCAGAAGTTGCCGTGTCTATACAAACGGGCTCTTTTATGAGTGCACAAAGTGCTACTTTAGAGTAGATATAAATTGCGTTTCTCTATCAGCCACCATAAAGCACGTAGCTCACCCACACCATCATCTCAACCTGCTAACTAAAGAGATTACAAATGCAGACAGTTTTGGCGACGCCTTTGCAGCGCGTGTGGTCAAAATACAGTTTATGAAGTCTGCTACGTCTGCGGCGTCATCTTCCACTCTCGTTGCTGTCTGCTGCCACCACAGTTCAGTAATCGTAGATATGATAATAAGCACCCGCTTCGCCTTACGTTCGACGCTACGGTGAACCGTCCTGGTGAGTTCTACTGCGACGTCTGCGAGAAACAGATGAATCCCAAGATGTGGATGTATCACTGCGGAGAATGTGACGTCTCCATACATCCCAGTTGTTTTCGGAGCGTTTCGGACAGGTATCGGAACATCAAGTTCGGAGGGAAGTATGCGGCGGCCGCACGTCACCCCCACACTCTCAGGTTTCAACCTCTGACGAATAGAAGAAAAACGCGATGCGACGTCTGCAGCAAGAAGATGGAACACGGTACACTTGGCTTTCAATGTTGTTCTGACGAATGCGACTGCGACTTCTTCATGTGTTACGATGGTCGTCATTACAGCTGAGAAAAAAAATCTATTCTTCTTATCCTTTCATAGTTAACATCTTGGTCTGTTTTGGTTTCCCTCTTATGTTTTCACTATTTATCAACTTCTATGTATTTACACAGTCTTCATATTTGTATTTGGTGTTTATATATAGCACGTATAGTGCATATGTGGAAAGATTAGTGTATATACCGTGCTAGTAGTAGATTATTGTTTCTCAGATCTTTTAATATATGCGGGGGAGATTTACCCTTTTCCATCATAAGAAAAAATTAATAAATTCTTAAATGTTTGTGTCATTAGTTATTGATGTAACAAATTAAAAGATATTGCACAATGATGTATAGAGGATCCTGCTTGAGAATTGATTGCTTATTATTGTCGGTAGTGTTTTTACAACCAGATGATAGTATATTAAACAGAGAATTTGATTTTTTTTTATTGCGTTTTCATATTGCATCTTCTATTATAATGATGATAGATGAGTGACACGTGTTAATTAAAAATGTTTTCAAAAACAAAAATGTTGATTTTGAAAATATTTTTAACACATGTTAATCACCCGTTATTGCAATAGAAGATGTAACATGAAAATGCAATAGAGGATTCAATTTGTATGTATTGTAACGAGCGAGAGACTAAAAGGTCAAACGCCGAAGTAATTAGTATTATTAATCTTACCAACATTTTCTTAAAAATAGTACCGATCGACATTTGCGATGTCTAATGCAGAAAGTCTTCTTGATTTAGTGTCTCCCTTATATATGTAAATTAATGGTTCTAGGGATGTCCTAATATTCTCACAATTTGGGAAAATAAGAGTTGATGAAATTTATATATTTTTAATTGATAGTTAAAATATATTCCATCCATCCCATTTTATTTGACAGAGTTGCTTTTTATATGGGAATTAAGGAGTGAGTTTTAGGGATATAATGTGGTTTGTGTATTTAGGTATATTTTAAAAACTAGAGCATCATATATGCATAAAAACATATTGATGTATAATCTTAAATGAAAGATCATATCAAGACTTTTAATTTGGTATAAAAATCATAAAAATTGGAGAACAAATGAGCAAGTTATGATATTTTAAACTTTTAGAATTTAAATTATATTGGGATACGTGCTAAGAGGTGAGTGGATGATGAGATTTAATTAGGGAATATTAAGTGTAATAAGGAATTTACTAATTGTACCATTTGAATCCTAATTATTTTTCAATAAAAAAATGCGCAATTGGGGTGGGACGTCCCAAAAAGAAAACTGTCTCAAATAGGGTGGGACAAAGAGAGTATTTTTTTTTTAATTCTATTTTACACCTCAGTATAAATTATTTTAATTTTTGCTAGATCTTTTGATAATCAGTCATTTATAGAATCGCTCCACTACCCACCATGGGCACATTTAATGTGCCCACAACTGACGTGGCAGTGCCACGTCAATAATATTTCCACTTGGGGTTTAGTTTTTTTGGTAGGTTTTCTCTTTAGAAGGTTTATTAATTATGATTTTCCTTAAATATTTTACCGCCTCATCATCCGTAGGCATATTAAGTATGTCCACGATAAGTAGGGGAGCATTCCTCCAGTCACTTAAAATTAAAAAGACTACCAAATATTATTATGCAAAAATTTAAAATATTTTCTATATAAGTAGAGGTGGCCAAATGCGGGTTCGGGTTTGGAACCGTACCCGTACCCGGTGGGTACGGTTCCACATAGCTGGACCCGTACCCTAACCGCCGTATAGGCAGGTGTGGGTATGATTTCAAATACGACAAATATGGGTACGAATACGAGTACAACGAGTTTTACGATTATTACTTTTAATATTAAAAATTCATTTTAAATTCAATTAGTTGTTTGCAATAAAAAAAAATTATTGCAAAGAATTCGACAATCTAAATCAAAATTAGACCTCTAAATACTAAATTAGTGGAGGTCAAGTTATTTAAAAATTTAATCTCGAATGATTGAACACCGTTAAAACATATTTGGTGAAAATTGAATGGAAAAAAACTAAAGTACGTTAAAGAGTGCATGTCTAATTAAAATTAAGTAATAAAAGTAGGTAAAATGCATATCAAATGGCAGGTCTGCGGGTCGGTGGGTATAGGAACAGGCGGGTTGCGGGTCCAACTTTCAGTACCCATACCTGAACCGCCGCCTTCGGCGGGTACAGTTCCGAACCTGAACCGGCAAGTATGGGTACGAGTAAAAACCCTCCGAATATGTGTACGAATGCGAGTACGGGTCGGTGGGTACGATTATTTTGGCCACCTCTATATATATGCAAGAAGTTACCACCATAAGCAAAATTAATGAATTTTAATATGTTTCATAAGTGTCAATCACTAATGATGGTTCTTCTAACTATTTTACTCCTCCCATTCAAAATAGATACTCCCTCTGTCTTCCATTTAGTGATCATGTTAACTTTTTAGATGATTTTGGAGCTTAGTGATGATGAATTTTAAATTAAATTTTTAGAGATTAATTTTTTTTACACTATACTACAACACTCGTAGTATCTTGTAAAAAAACTAACTCCAAAAATTCGATTTTAAATCCATCATCACAAAGCTTTAAAAGTATCTAAAAGTCAACATGGTCAGTAAATAAAGAACGGAGGGAGTATCATTTTCGATGTAGACACACATATTAATAACATAATTTTTTGTCTAAATTAACCTTAATTAATGAGTGTTATTTTTGTTGGGAGTCTCAATTGTTAATCTCTGTCGATGAATTTGGAGCCATATAATAATTTAATAAGTGTGTTTTTAATATACAAATCACCCAAAATGATATCTATTTTGAATGGGAAGGAGTAATATCTTTAGCCCGACATTTAATTGAAAAAATATATATACTCCGTACTATATTCCACCAAGAATGCAGAAGCGCCGAGACAGATTCAGCGTTCCACGCGCTGCCACTAATTGTGAGTTATATATTATTTAATCATTTATTTTTTAATTAAATAACTATTGATATATTGAACTATTCACTCCCTGTATATTTATATTAGCTAAACCTTTTGTTATGGGCAAAATATGAAAGCTTAATGAAAGAACCCTAAAAGGGGCAACTAGTATAATAACCATTTTGGGATAGTAAAGATAAATAATAGTCATATAGATAAAAAGAAAAATATATATATATAGGCACTTAGATAAAAAAAAAAGATAAAAAAAAAAAATAGCCACTAATGAATTTCGTGAATTGGTTGTTATTTTTCAGTAATTTACGAAATTGAATTCGTAAATTTAGGCTGGTGAATTCGTGAATACACGAATTTGAGTGAATTCGAGAATTCAGACATTTTTTTAAGTGAATTCACGTATTAGGGTGAATTCGTGAATTCAGACATTTTTTGTGAGTAATTCACGAATTGCGTTTGTAAAATTCGCGAATTGCCTTATATTTTTAGATTCGTGAATTAGTCAATGGCGGAAGTATTATGGTAATAGTGACTATTTTTTATCTTTTTTATCCAAATAACTATTATTTATTTTTACTATCTCAAAGTGATTATTTTTGTCTATTTCCTCATAAAAAAAGTGGGGTATCAGCGGTCCCTCTTGCGGTTTTGCATGTTGCATCTATAAGAAAAATAAAAAAGTTAAATTCTTTGACCAAAGTAATTTCTTTAAAATATTTGTCGGGTCCCACGCTTAAGATTTACTAATTATTTTAATATACTTCCAGTTATTTTTCTTTATTGATGCTTGCAACCAACTCTAATAATTTACAGTATATTTAATTGTCCGGCTATCATCTATTGCAATTCCAGTATATTAATTGTGTTTTAAATTTGATTTTTTTATATGTAGTTTTTTCGTTAGTTTCAATTGATTATAATTTAGTTTGGATTTATAATTGTTAACTAGGATACACTAACCGAATTAAAGTTTACAATTATTTCTTTAATTTAATTTAATTTTTATTATTTAAATAAAATTAATAAATTTAAAATTAGGATATATGATTTTCAACTTTTAGTTATAAATGTTAATAACAAATTTATATATATTACAATAAAAATTTATTTTTTATAATAAGCATTATAAAAATAGTGAGATAAATTAATTTAGGACATAACCTGTTTACTAAAAATGTGTCAGAAGATCTCATTCGGCCAACTAATTTTATTTTATTTTATTTTATTTTATTTTTGTACCGTGAATTGAACTTTGTAGAGTTACTTATTATACTCCATGCAAAGGCCAAACTGGAAAAGGAAATGAAGATATAATTATTTTAGGCTCCAAATTAAATAAAATGTAGCGTTATTCATTTAAAATTCAATATATTGAAATAAAAATACCATAATTATGGAGATAATGACGGTTAATTGGCTCTCACTTTTGTTCAACTATATAATATAAGTTACTTCTTGTTTAAGAAAGACAACCGAATCGTATGATTTTATTCGTTGTTTAAATGGTGAGTAAACGAAAAAAAGACGATGAAGAAAATCTTTGGCAAATTAAATTTATTTGGAATACATTATATTCCTTGCTAATTCCTCAAGTTTGCAATATTCTAACAGTGCAGTTGTTAAAGTAAATAAAGAAAAGAAGGAAAAGAAAAAGAGGATGAGAATTTTTTGTTGTGATATATAAAGAAGGTTGGTTTTGGTTTGGAGTAGGGAAAGAGAAAAGAAGGTAAAAAGAGAGAGAGAGGATGAGTGAGAAAGAGGAGGGAAAGCAAGAGAAGGAGAAGGGGGAGGAGGTGATTCTTCATCATTTCTACCACAAGCATCCTCTCACTCTAACCCAAGCAGAAAGCAGATACGACCAACAATGCTATGGGTGCAGAAGGTACATTTTCTCCGGAGAGACGGCCTACACATGCCGTGAGAAATGTTCCTACGTAATACTACACGAAGAATGCGCAGAAATGCCGCGAGAGATAACCCTCTCGATGCACCCTCAACATGCCCTCGTCCAAAAAGAAGCGAGCTACACTCCCGCATGCGCAGTCTGTGAAGGGGGGATCAGAAGGATCGGGTACTACTGCAGTAGCTCCGACTCATGCATGTTTCAAATCCACGTGGGGTGTGCACGGAGCACCGACATAATTCATGCAGCTGCGGGCGAACGCAGCTGCAGGAAGCACGACAGCCATCCGCAGCATGAGCTGACCATGTTGTGGAGGCCGGGGCAGGCCGGATTGTTGAGGTGTGATGCTTGCGGCACCCTACAAAGAGGGAACTCTTATATATGCATTGTTTGCCAGTATGTCATACACGAGAGCTGCGCTGACTGCCCGCCACTTTCAAATATCACAACCATGCCCACTCCCTCTCCCTTGCTTATCATCTCCCACAAGAATACATCAACTTTAATTTCAAGTGTGATGTCTGTTTCAAGGACTTGATCCCTAAAAATTGGCTCTATCATTGCCCATTTGCAGACATATTGTCCATATCAAGTGCGCCACCCGAGCATCTCCGTCGATCATGTAAGATCATCCTTCCTTCTATCGTATGTCTTTTCACATGTTATTTCATGTTTTTACTATAATCGAAATATGAGGCCCTAGTATGTCATTGGTGGGCATATTTGTAGACTATAAATTAAAGAGTAGTGGGGACTAGAGTACATATATAGTATCATCATATCATTTTTTCTTTCTTTCTTTCTTATTTCAGTATATTGTAATTTAATTTGATTTTACGAAAGATACAATATTCTAATTAGGGTTTTATGAATAATTTTTAGCACGATACTTCAATTTTGCTAGTAATATGATTACAAATCATTATTAGGATTGATAGACCTAACATTTATATACATATATATATATAGAGAGTTTGGTTCATATAGATTTAAATCCTAGTGTGCGAAGTGCGAATTATACTTAAAGCTATACAGAATCATGCTTAAAGCTATACAAATTATGATTATGGTGCATTTTGTGCTTATAAGCACAAAATAAGCCATAAGCACAATTATGTACCGTAAACATAATTTTGTATAGCTGTAAGTATAATTCGCACTTCGCACACTATGATTTATTTGCATGTGAACCTTCCCTATATATATATATATAGAGAGAGAGAGAGAGAAAGAGAGAGATTACTTATTTCTTTTGGTTACAAATTTATATCTATATGATTTATTATATCATAATATTGATATATAATTTTATGATAAATATTATTAAATTAGTTTGTGACTCCATATATAGGAGACACGTGCATGATCTGGCATGGGATCCTCCGTCCCCATTTCAGTGTTTCAATCGTGTCCCAAACTATAATTTTTACTAGTTATATATATTTTTTAAATAAATTTATTTTATAATAATTTATTTTAGTTTATGATTATTTTCTAGGGTTCACCCATTCCATTTAGGGTTATAATTATTTTTTAGAATTTAATTTCACTTTTATTAGTATATTAAAGTTGATAAATTCGAAATTAAAGTATATAATGTCAAAAAAATTCGATTTTTTTCTTATAAATGTCTATTATGTTTACTATATATAGTATTTTTATTTTTATAAAAATAATATAGAAATAGTATAAATTAAATATGGGACACCATTGGGACACCGGAATGGGGACGGCGGATCTATCCCGCATGATCTATCCGTCCATTTACGGACGTTCCATCCGTGTGTTCGTGTCCTTTTAGCTTTTTAGCTTTTAAATATTTCATTTGAATTATTTTTCGTGTATAGGAGCAATACTACTGATGCGAAGGATGTCATAACGTTTCCAATAAAGAACGCAGTGGGAGAGTCTCAATCGAGGTTTTTAAGAAAATTAGGAGGGATGGTGAATATCCCAGATGAAAAGGGGGTGAGTGAAAGGTAAATACAAATTCCACAATCCCGACCACCAATTACGTTTAATCTCATCATCATCATCGTTGCATGATCAAGTAGAACGGATCAAAAATTGCGATGACGATGACGACGACGCTGATGATGATGACGATGATGATGATGAAGAGTTTTACTACGAAAAATTATCAAAGTTAGTATGTGACGGATGCACGGAGCCAATACTATTGGAGAGAGTAGCTGTTCAAATAATAATAGGAATAGGAATAAATACTCCTACTCCTACGTAAGTTGTGAGAATGCAAGTTCTTTCTCCACGTGGCATGCTTTCCAATTACCAGATGAGGTCGCCTCCTCTCACACCAACTGCCACCAGAACCCGATCACATCCTAACCCTTCAAACTACTCCCAAACTCAACTTCTCTTTCTGCGGAAGTTGTTATACCTATACGAACGGGCTCTGCTATCGTTGCACAAAATGCAGCTTCAAAGCAGATATAAAGTGTGTTTCTCTGCCTCAGATCATAAAACACGCTGCTCATGATCACCCAAACCATCATCTCAACCTGCTAACTAAAAAGGTTACGCAGGAAGGAAGTTACTGGCAACGCCTCTGCGGGCCTGTGGTCTTTGATACAGACTTATGAGGTCTGCTACAGATGCGAAAACCTGCGGAATCATCTTCCATTCTCGCTGTTGTCTGCTGCCACCACAGATCAGCAACCGTTAGATATGACAAGCACCCGCTTTGGCTCACGTTCGACGCCGCCGTGAACCATCCCGGTGAGTTCTACTGCGACGTCTGCGAACAAAAGATTGAATCCCAAGAGTTGGATGTATCACTGCCGAGACTGCGATGTCTCCGTACACCCCAACTGCTTCCCAAACGTTAGTCGGACAGGTATCTGAACATCAAGTTCGGGGGCCGGTATCTGTTCGGCGGCGGCGCCCCACGTCACCCCCACCCGCTCACGTTTCAACCCCTCACAGAATAGCAGAAAATCGAGATGCGACGTCTGCAGCATAGGATGGAATACGGTACACGTGGCTTTCAGTGTTGTTTCAGACGAATGCGACTTCTTCGTGTGTCATGACTGGTGTTATGAGAATGGCAGACGTGCATTTGAGGCCGTTGATTAAGAAAAGATCGGATAGTTAACAGCTATAACC
>CM038111.1:30632537-30666978 GCA_001642375.2 Mentha longifolia | reverse complement strand
TAACTCTAATAAAAATCATATTTTTATATTTTGTTTTGCTCTTTCTTCATACTAGTATTTGCTCCCATACAATGCACGGATAAAAAAAATAATGTATTAAATAATTAAATATTTTATTTAGTGATGGAAATAATTAATAATTTAACCGAATTACTACCTCCATAGTGTCATAGTACCCTGTGAAAAAATGAATACGTCAAAATTATATTTTAAAACTCTACTAGGTTTCGGTGGAAAAGCGTGCCGAACAATCAAAAAGCAAAGAGGACTAATGTAATGGGATGGAGGTAGTAATAGAGAATAACAAAATAATTAACTAAGAAAATTGTAATTAGAATATGTTAAAATACCTATCTTGTAATTTTGTATATCTTCTATACACATACAACATTCATTGTCGACATAAAGTCGCTTTCGTTAAAACTCAAATAATTATTATATGTGTTATTTTTTGTTAAATTGGTTAGCAAAGATAATAAATTTTGAGAAACATGAATAACCTACTAAAATCAACCAAAAAGAGTTGAGTATTTGGCAAGTTAATTAGTACATATTGATATTTATTGCAAATCATTTCATAAGTAATTATAAAAATATATTGATTGCTAATTTATTGAAATTAGTAATTATTAGATTCTATTTTATAAGATCAATCACTCTGACACGATTTTGTTGGAAAAGTAGAACTTGCCGGGCGTACAATACAATCGAAGATTACAAGTGAAATAAGAAAAAAACTACGAACAAAGTCAAATTTGAAGTCGAGTCGAGGAAACCCTCTTTCCGCAAGACGAATTACGCCCCGGCTAGTGCTCGCGGATTTGGCGCTTCGTCCCCAAAGATAAAATGACTTCTCGTCTTCTTAGTAGCAGCACCACAAACTAAGAAGCTCCGGCGAACTGGAAATAAAAGGCGAAGGAACTGAGCTCAAAAACTGAATGATGTAGAAGAGATGATGCAAAATGCTTTGAGTTGTGTGTCCTAGAATGGCCTGCAGAGCCTTCTATTTATAGGCTGCTCATTCAGTAGGGACATCAATGCCATAAAGGCATTAACAGCCACTAAGGTAGTGGGTTAGTGGTGGAGTGGAAGAGGCTGACTGTTCAGCTGAAGAGACACCTTCCAGAGTCTTCTTCCGGATGGGCCACGAATTGGGCTGGACGGGTAGGCCTCATCTCATTAGAATTGGGCTGGGCAATTGGGCTTCCACATGGCCCAAAATACTATATATTTTGTGGTCCAAAAAATATAGTACACAAGACCCCAAGCCCAAGCCCAAGCCAAAGGCCCAAAGGACCAATTGCCAAGATCCAAGTCCACGGCCACGAAACCCGAGCCCGAGCCCGAGCCCGAGCCGGAGCCGGAGCCGTCCGTGCCGTCCGGCACGGACGGCGGGGCCGGATCGAGTGTGTGCTCACGCGAGAGCCCAACCACACACTTATCCACTTACTTAGCCCACTTGTTATTAAGCCCACATGTTTAAACACTTTTAAACAGCACACCACATTAATATTTAATCAATGTGGTATAACTTACACTTCATTAACTAATGAAGTAACTCTCCACCAAACTTTGAACATTTATATCTCACTCACCGGAAATCGGTTTTGAGCCTATAAATATACCACGCTCATCTACTCCGCGAGTAGAACAATAATCTAATATTTAATTTATGTAATAAATTAAATATTTGTTATTATTTATTTGGTCAAAAACCAAATTTTCAACAATCCCCCACATGAGTGAGATAGCCATATGCAAATGTATGCAAATGCAAGAGCTCAGTCCTTACGAGGTATAAAAGTATTAGGATAGGTAGTTTGTGGCTTTGAACCTTCCATAGTCAACACCATCGAGTACACAGGCGGCATAGTAGCTCAATGCTTTGAACTATCCCTCCATGGCGTGCACCGAGACAACGATGTTAACGCTTATACACCTCAACCTCATCCGTTCTCACGTTTTGTGTCCATTTCGGCCTTGGACACCCCTTTGGTTTCATAAGTGTATCTTAACAAAGCGGCCTCACTTCACACTTACATAGGTGATTCTTTACCGAGTATCTTGCCATACTCAACCTCCTCGAGGTATTTAGGAATCATTAAAAGTCAATAGACTTATCCTCACCACTAGGCAAGCTTTCAACACTCAAATGCTTTCAAGGGAATAAATAAATGTGAGTGTTTTCACCCGAACTTTTACAGCTTAGTTTTCCCATTGAACCAAGTTCTTGGGGTTTCCAATCATCATGGTTGGGTTACCACTGTGATAGTTCTTAATTTGTGGATTTTACTCCCATTCCCTCTAGCAACTTATTCATTTGATCACGGTTTAACCCTTTGGTTAGTGGATCCGCCAGATTATCCAACGACTTCACATAGTCGACTGAGATAATCCCAGTTGTGATCAAATGTCTCACGGTATTATGTCGTCGACGAATATGTCGAGACTTTCCATTATACAAACCACTTTTTGCCCTACCAATAGCCGCTTGGCTATCGCAGTGAATCATCACCGGAGGCAATGGTTTCTCCCAACATGGAATGTCCTCAAGAAAGTTTCTTAGCCATTCGGCTTGTTCACTAGCTATATCTAAAGCTATGAACTCAGACTCCATGGTGGATCGGGCTATACACGTTTGTTTTGTGGATCTCCACGTAACAGCTCCACCCCTAATTATAAACACATACCCACTTGTAGAAAGTGAATCTTTCGTGTCCGAAATCCAATTTGCATCACAGTACCCTTCAAGTACCGGGGGGTATCTCGAAAAATGTAGCCCATGACTTTGAGTATACTTCAAGTATCTCAAAACTCGTACAAGAGCTCTCCAATGCTCCTTGCTTGGATTGCTCGTGTATCGACTCAATTTATTCACGGCACATGCTATGTCGGGTCTAGTGCAATTTGTAAGATACATTAAACACCCTATGACACGAGCATAGTCTTCTTGAGCAACCGACTCACCTCGATTCTTGCTCAAATGAACATTAAGTTCAATAGGAGTTTTAGCGGGCACGCTATCAAAAGCGTTAAACTTCTTGAGCACTTTCTCAACATAGTGAGATTGTGACAAGACAATCCCATCGGATTTCCTTAGTATTTTCATACCAAGAATAACATCCGCTAAACCCAAGTCTTTCATGTCAAAGTTCCTCTTTAACATGCTTTTCGTTTCGTTAATTACACGGATATTGCTACCCATAATTAACATGTCATCTACATAAAGACACACAATAACATATCCGTTATTTGTGTTCTTAATGTAAACACATTTGTCACATTCGTTTATTTTAAAACCATTTGATAGCATCACACTATCAAATTTCAAGTGCCATTGAAGTGGCGCTTGCTTCAATCCATAAAGGGACTTAACCAGTTTGCAAACCTTCTTCTCTTTACCAGGTTCTACAAATCCTTCTGGTTGTTCCATATAGATTTCATCCTCTAAATCTCCATAGAGGAAAGCAGTTTTCACATCCATTTGATGTATCTCGAGATTGTGCAATGCAGCAATTGCGAGAAGCACCCGAATGGATGTAATCCTTGTTACAGGAGCATAGGTATCGAAATAATCGTACCCTTCTTTCTGCTTAAACCCTTTGACAACCAAACGGGCCTTGTACTTGTCAATTGATCCATCGGCTTTGTATTTCCTTTTAAGGATCCATTTGCACCCCACGGGTTTACACCCTTCGGGCAAATCAACCAACACCCAAGTGTGGTTTTGCCTGATGGACTCAATTTCACTTTGTACCGCTTCTCTCCAAAGCGGACTGTCCGATCTAGAAAAAGCTTCTTTGATCGTCGTAGGTTCTTGATCCAACATGAACACTACATAATCCGGACCAAATTGCTTTGGTTTCCGAACTCTACTACCACGTCTCGGTTCACTATCTTCCGGATTAGACCTTTGTCGTTTGCGTGACGTAGGTTCTTCATCCTCGGATTTAGAACTTGTGGCTTCACCTTCAATTCTATTGCTAGAATTTGTTTCTACATTACCCTTGTCTTTACAAGGATATATGTGTTCAAAGAATATTGCATTCCTTGACTCGATCGTTGTACCCACAGTCATGTCGGGTACTTCCGACTTGTGGATAACAAAGCGATAGGCGCTGCTGTTATGTGCATACCCAATAAAGATACAATCAACCGTTTTAGGGCCAATTGTAACTTGTTTAGGTAGAGGCACTTCAACCTTCGCCAAACACCCCCACACTTTAAGGTATTTGTACGACGGTTTCCAACCTTTCCATAACTCATAAGGAGTAACATCTTTACCTTTAAGTGGAATCTTGTTTAATATATAGTTGGCTGTCAAGACAGCTTCCCCCCACATATTTTGGGGCAACCCTGAACTAATCAACAAAGCATTCATCATCTCCTTAAGAGTTCGATTTTTACGTTTAGCAACGCCATTTGATTGAGGTGAGTATGGAGCCGTCGTTTGATGAATTATACCACTTTTGTTGCATAATTCCTCAAACGGAGCGACATATTCGCCACCTCTGTCACTTCGAACACTCTTAATTCGACCACTTAGTTGATTTTCGGCTTCATTCTTGAAGTGTTTGAACGCTTCAATAGCCTCATCTTTACCTCTTAAAAGATAAAGATAACAATATCTCGTGCAATCATCGATGAACGTGATAAAGTACTTCTTACCACCACGAGTTTGCACATACTTTAAATCACACACATCGGTGTGAATTAAATCAAGGGGTTTCGTGCTCCGCTCAACCGAATGAAACGGTGGTTTTGTCATTTTTGCCTCAACACAAACTTCACATTTATTTTGAGTGTTAACTTCATTTAACTTTAGTAAATCTAAATTTACTAATCGTTTTATAGCATTTAGATTAACATGTCCTAATCTACAATGCCATAAATTAGAGCACTCAACAATGTAAGAGGAAGTAGTAGCATTTTCATTACTCTTAATAGATTTGGGTACATGGCGTATAGCCAATACATTCAACCTAAAAAGACCATCAGAGAGGTAACCCTTTCCAAGGAAAGTACCACTCTTTGACAAAATAAACTTGTCAGACTCAAAAACTAGTCTAAACCCCTTATTAACTAGAATAGAGCCCGAGACCAAGTTCTTTCGGATGTCGGGAACATGCATCACATTCTTCAAAGTTAGAGAATTGCCGGATGTAAGCTTTAGCACCACATCTCCAACTCCGACAACCACGGACGAAGCTTGGTTCCCCATGTTGAGCTTCCTCCCCTCAACAGCTTGATAGGTTACAAAGTTGTTCCTATCGGCACACACGTGCGCAGTAGCGCCGGTGTCGATGAACCAGCCTCCCGGCTTTTCGACTTGGTTGACCTCCTCGGTGACCACAGCCGTAAAGTCTTCTTTCACCCACTCGCCATCTTTTTCGGCGACGTTGGCAGCATGTTTCTTCTTCTTCTTGTTCTTGGGCTTCTTGCAGTCCTTCGCAGTATGCCCATGCTTGCCACAATTGTAGCAATCACCATCAAACTTCTTCGATGGTCCCTTCGCCTTGCATTTGTCTTTGGCATTTAGGCGATCACGCTTGTTGGAGGGACCGCCCTTCTCCATCAAGTTCACCTTGGCATCAGACGGTGCCTTTGGTTTGTCTTGATCGCGCACATCCGACTCGATGCGTAGCTTCACAATTAAGTCTTCAAGAGTCATCTCCTTTCGCTTGTGCTTAAGGTAGCTCTTGAAGTCCTTCCAATGAGGGGGCAACTTCTCGATCAATGTTGCAACCACGAACGCGTCCGGAAGGACCATCCCCTCAGCATGGACGTCATGTACAATGAGTTGGAACTCTTGTACTTGCTCCATCATTGGTCGAGAATCGACCATCTTGTAATCCAAGTATCGTGCTACCACGAACTTCTTCGTACCCGCATCATCGCTACGGTACTTCTTGTCTAACGCCTCCCAAATTCCTTTGGAGGTGTTGACACCGGAGTACACATTGTACAAGCCATCATCCAAGGCATTTAGGATGAAATTCTTGCACAAGTAGTCTCCATTTCGTCAATTGTCGTAGAAGGCTCGAACATGGAAGTTGGCCTCCTCCGCACTTGGTACAGGTGGTTCATCTTCCGTTAGGAAGTTCGCCACCCCCAATGTTGTTAAATAAAACAACATCTTTTGTTGCCACCTTTTGAAGTCGGCTCCTCCGAACTTCGGCGGTTTCTCGGTGGGTGGCATCACCCTTGGTGCCGAGCTCGCTCCCATCAGGGAGCCACTTGGGTTAGGCCCATAGGCCGCCCCCACAGTTGAGCCCATGAAAGGTGCTCCAACAGTTCCACTAAAAGTGGAACCCACGGTGCCGCTTGAAGCAGAACCACCGCTTGACAGAAATGGGTTATTGAAAGCCCACGAACTTGAAGGCATGGTCGAACCTCCGGTGTTTGAATTCATTGCAGATGCTGTTGTAAAGCTTGGCAATGAAGTAGTCATTGTTGACGGAACAGTGGCGGACATGGTGGATGGCAATGTTGAAGCTCCAATGGACGAGTCGGTGGAAGCGGCAGCACTTGTCATCTTCGAATAGGTGATTGAACTTCAAACTCCTTGGAACGGCAAGTAATAATTCGTCTTGCGTTTGTTGGAAAAGTAGAACTTGCCGGGCGTACAATACAATCGAAGATTACAAGTGAAATAAGAAAAAAACTACGAACAAAGTCAAATTTGAAATCGAGTCGAGGAAACCCTCTTTCCGCAAGACGAATTACGCCCCGGCTAGTGCTCGCGGATTTGGCGCTTCGTCCCCAAAGATAAAACGACTTCTCGTCTTCTTAGTAGCAGCACCACAAACTAAGAAGCTCCGGCGAACTGGAAATAAAAGGCGAAGGAACTGAGCTCAAAAACTGAATGATGTAGAAGAGATGATGCAAAATGCTTTGAGTTGTGTGTCCTAGAATGGCCTGCAGAGCCTTCTATTTATAGGCTGCTCATTCAGTAGGGACATCAATGCCATAAAGGCATTAACAGCCACTAAGGTAGTGGGTTAGTGGTGGAGTGGAAGAGGCTGACTGTTCAGCTGAAGAGACACCTTCCAGAGTCTTCTTCCGGATGGGCCACGAATTGGGCTGGACGGGTAGGCCTCATCTCATTAGAATTGGGCTGGGCAATTGGGCTTCCACATGGCCCAAAATACTATATATTTTGTGGTCCAAAAAATATAGTACACAAGACCCCAAGCCCAAGCCCAAGCCAAAGGCCCAAAGGACCACCCAAAGGACCAATTGCCAATTGCCAAGATCCAAGTCCACGGCCACGAAACCCGAACCCGAGCCCGAGCCCGAGCCGGAGCCGGAGCCGTCCGTGCCGTCCGGCACGGACGGCGGGGCCGGATCGAGTGTGTGCTCACGCGAGAGCCCAACCACACACTTATCCACTTACTTAGCCCACTTGTTATTAAGCCCACATGTTTAAACACTTTTAAACAGCACACCACATTAATATTTAATCAATGTGGTATAACTTACACTTCATTAACTAATGAAGTAACTCTCCACCAAACTTTGAACATTTATATCTCACTCACCGGAAATCGGTTTTGAGCCTATAAATATACCACGCTCATCTACTCCGCGAGTAGAACAATAATCTAATATTTAATTTATGTAATAAATTAAATATTTGTTATTATTTATTTGGTCAAAACCAAATTTTCAACATCATATTTTCTAAAGTTCGTAAAATATATGTTAATGACAATTTTAATATAGTTTAATTGAGGAAAAAAATCGTCTTATAATTATTCACAATTTTAAAATCTAAATCCCCTTAAGAAATAAAACCTACTAATATCAACTCAACCTACATTGTTTGTCGTAGATTCGTTAATTACATTTGGATCTTTATATATATAATAAATTGATTTATGCTAATAACGAAACTAATAAAATTTAATAGTAATATTTTAAATTTTTATTTTTTATTTAACATTTCTTAGAATTATAGTATTTAACTTAATTTCAATATGATTTAGAAATTTCACGAAAATATAAAAAATCTAATTAAACGAACACATTACTTATCTAGTTCCTAAAATTTTTTACGTGTGACATTTTTTTTTTTATAAAATGAACCTTGAAAAAAAAAAAAAAACTTGCAAATAAAACAGTTTTGCTAAAAGTATAAAACTAACCCACTAATAATATGTTCCTAAGTTTGTGGAGTGCACACGTGTATAGTATTAGAAATTATTGAACCTTCAAATTGATGATATTTGCAAAATTGCCACTAAGAATTCCCTCTTTATATATATATAGATGTTGTTTTGTAGGTTAATACGTGACGAATAAGGGATTTTGTTGAGAACCTATTTTCAAGGAGATCAAATTTGATGGAGTCTTTATGTTGGATAAGATGCTGACCAAGTCAGACATTGGAGTTGAGTGTTAACTGAATTACGTGGGTTATGCACATCGAGAAAACCACCCATGTTTCAAAGATGGAGATCATGGAACGTGGAAGTTGGAAGTCTGACCTCTGATCCTTAAAAGAGAACTGAAGACTCCAGATGAAGGTGAGCGCTTACAGAGAGAATATCCGACAGCGAAGAGAAGAGAAGAGTCAGATTTGAGTTTTCTTACTGAGAGTGTTTTAGTAGCATTCCTCATAGCATTCTAGTTTATACTTAATAGTTTGTGAGGATTTTTAGTTACTCTCAGATTTACATCTTCAGTAAACTTTGTACTGAAGATTGTTTTTGTAATTCACGTACATCTAGTGGATTCTTTCGCCCTAAGGCATCCACAAGTAATTTTATATAACTTGTGGAAAATTTACTTTCTGGTTTTTGTGTTTCAACTTTCGCTGCAAAATTTTGTGTGTTGTTGATAGTGTTGTTGGTTCAACATTATCGATAATATCGCATTTTTGATCCAGACGTGCAACACTTACAGAAAGAATTACCCATATTAATCACTCCATCATCAACTCACATCTCAGCACGTATCCCAATATAATTTAAATCATAAAAGTTTAAACTCTCATAACTTGCTCGTTCGTTCTCTGATTTTTATGATTTTTATATCAAATTAAAGGTCTTGATACGAACTTTTATTTAAGATCACACATCAATATGTTTTATGCATTTATGATGTTTAATTTTAAAATAATGAAATTTGTATTAAAATATTAAACACTACACTTTATCTCTACACACACTCTCCTAAAATTTTCGTGCCGAAAAGAAACAAGCATGTTTAAATGAAACGGAAGGAGTACTATATAAAAGCAAAGTACGAAGGGTATTCTGGTAAATTTTGTCAACTAATTAATTTTTTTTAATGCAAAAAAAATTGAAATTAATTCGAATGGACATGTCAAGCGGCTTCCACTGCTTCAACAACAAAACATTTCTTCCTAATTTCCTATAAATATATTCTCCTCACCCCATTCAAGTCCCCATTCACATTTATTTCGATCCTAAAATTAAATTATGAGTAAATTATTAATCACTCATTTTTTGAAATTCCAACAAGTAACTTGTGGAAAATTTACTTTCTAGCTTCTGTGTTTCAACTTCCGCTGCAAAATTCTGTGTGTTGTTGATAGTGTTGTTGTTGGTTCAACATTATCGACAATATCGCATTTTTGATCCAGGCGTGCAACACTTACATTTGGACTCAGAGCAAGCACTTGACGGACTAAGTGTGATCCTGCGGAGTTGCTCGCCATGGATCTGATGAATCCAAGTTTTAACCGTCCACCGGTGTTAGATGGTTCTAACTACGCCTATTAGAAGGTTAGAACCAGATCCTACATCAAAGCCATTGATGTGAGAGCTTGGGATGCTGTTCTGAATGGTTGGACACCACCAAAGACAACCGATGCTGACGGAGATACCATTCGAACACCGCAAGACCAATGGACCAGAGGAGAGATTGATCTTGCCAACTTCAATGAGAAAGCCCTCAATGCCATCTTTGCTGCGGTCGATGTTGCCATGTTCAAACTCATCAAGAACTGTGAAGCAGCAAAAGACGCGTGGGAGATTCTGCAAAGACACTGTGAAGGTGATTCTAGCATTAAGGAGTCAAGGATTCGAATTCTTACCACGAAATTCGAAAACTTGAAGATGCACGAAGATGAGATGATTGGTGCCTACACGGAGAGGATTCTGGACATCTCAAATGAGTGTCAAGATCTTGGAAGCCTAATTAGTAACAAGCTTTTAGTCTAAAAAGCTCTGTGCACTCTTCCAAAGCGCTTCAAGATGAAGGTTACGGTCATCGAAACTACAAATACTGTAGCAACCTTAGAATTTACTGATCTCATGAATACTCTCAAGGTCTATGAGATGAATCTGGAAGAGGATGAAGAAGCGTCATTCAAGAAGAAGTCCATAGCATTTGCAGCAACATCATCCAGTGAGATTCAAATTGATGACGATGAAGAACTGGAAGAGATCAATGATGGTGATGATGCTGCTTCAATAACTAGGAAGTTAAATTCCATGGTCAGGAGATTGAAGAAAGGAACGACAATCAAGTCAAGAGAACGTGAGTTAAAGATACTGGAGTATCATCCGAGCCAACATGTTGAGAGTTCTTCACCAGTCAAGTCATCCTCTAAAACTCCACCAAAGCCTATTAGAAGAACTCAATCTGATGGTTTCAGGTACAAAGGTGTTGATATTGACAAGGTTCAATGTCAGGAGTGCAAAGGGTGGGGACATTATGCGAATCAGTGTGCAAACACTCTTCGAAAGAGAGGAAAATCCTACTGGGTATCCTGGAGTGACGATGAGGCAGAATTCTTTGAAGAATATGAGGACCCAATGCCGGCACCAACATTGTATGCTACTGTGGAAAATGCTTTGGCAGATGATGAAGATGATGCTGTGATATCAGACAGGTATGGATTTGAATATTATTCAAATCTATTTTGTTTTAACACTACTCTTGAAGATGATTCAGAGGATGATGCTGAGGATGATGATCTCAAGGCATATCAAATAGCCATGGAGCTGAAAAAATTGTATGATGAACTTCTTGAAAAATGGAAGAAGCAGAATCGTACAATACATATTCTTTCCAAGGAGAATGAGGATTTGAAGGAGTCTGTAGCTAAGCTTGAGGTGATGCTAACAAGGAAGGACGTAGAGCTACATAAGGTCATAACTCATTGGGACTTGCAGAGGAAACATTCAAGAAGCTCAACATTGGATCCTCAAAGCTTGATGATGTTCTAGCATTGGGAAAGACGGATACTGCTGGACTTGGGTTTAAGAAAACTTTTCAAATTGTTTTCCCACATGTTGTTTCTACAAATGGAAAACCATTCGTCAAAGCTGGGGAGACGGAGAAGCATGCAGAATCCATTGAAAAGAAGAAACATGTGCATAAACCGAAACGGAGGTATGTGTGTCATCACTGTTTTCAACCTGGACATATAAAATCTTTTTGCTATAAACTGCAAGATAGTAAGAGTAAGATGTTGTCTAAGATGATGAACAACACTGTGAAGGCACTTCAAAGTATGAAACACTCTGTGAAAAAGATGTGGGTTCCTAAACGAGATCTTACTTGTCTTGTTGTATACACTGCGTTGAAATCTAACATGTCTGGTTCATGGTATTTTGATAGCGGATGTTCACGTCACATGACGGGAACAAAAGCTTTTCTAGCTGAGTATGAACCATGTACAGGAGGAAGTGTTTCTTTTGGAGGAGGTTCAAGAGGGAGAATCATAGGCAAAGGAACTCTGAACGTTGTTGGACTTCCAAGGCTGAAGAATGTATACCATGTTGACAGGTTGAAGGCAAATCTCATCAGCATAAGTCAATTATATGATGATAATTTGCAAGTTAGCTTCAACAAGGACTCTTGCGAGGTGTACGATAAGGGTATTTGTCTTATGAAGGGTTTGAGATCATCTAACGATTGTTATTTAGTTGATGAGAAAAGGTTGATGAAAGCTGAAGATGGAGAGCGTCATGAGCTGCACTCAGAGGATGTTGTGCTGGATGTTGGCCCAACATTATGTAGAAAAATGAGCCCAGAGCGGATTTCGAACTTTTACGTCAGCACCAATTTCAAAGCCAAATCAAAAGCCACACATTTAAAAGCTCTAAAACGAATGCTGAGGTATGATGTCGACCTGATATCTCTTGGCTTTCATTTTTATAAACACACCAACACTAGCCTCATAAATGATAAAAAAAGCACTAGTGTAGGGTCTGTTTCTTTTGAAAATAATCTTGTCTCGTGGCATAGTTGCAATCAGAAAAATCATGTTCAATTTTCAAAAATGAAACGCATAGATATAAGACCTCACTTCATAAGAGTTTTGGTTGACCATGATATAATTGAACTTGATTTTGTTTGTACTGAAAACCAAGGTGCTGATATATACACTAAACCCCTCAACCATGAGAGATGCATACGCATATCTCTCTGCCTCTGCACCCCTCAATAAATAATTTTTTTGTAATGTTTGTTTAGTGTGTTTTTGTTTGATTTTTATAGTTTGGTGTGAGTTTTTTTTCGTATGTTTTGTTCGTTTTTATGTGTTCGTTTCGTGTGTTTTAGTCAAAGTTAGGTTCGTGAGGAGTTTTGGAAGAGAAGAGAGAAAAGGAGCACAAGAACGAAGAAATGAGCAAAAAGTGAAGATCAATTTCGGATGAACTAAGAGCATAACATCGAAGAGGAGTTCGATAGGAGTGCATAGGAAAAAACGGCGGTCAATTTCGAGTTCGGATGAAGGAGATATGACCGAAACAAAAAAGTTGCGCGCAGCGGGCCGAGTGTAGCACCCAGCGGGCCGCTGGACCTCAGCGGGCCGCTGGGCCCCTCAGTTTCAAGAAAAACGCGAGAGGGATACTCAGCGGGCCGCTGAACCCTAGCGGGCCGCTGGTCCGGGCCGACTTGTTATGTTATTTTCCTTATTTGAGTAGGTTTTTTGAGATCTATATATATGAAAACTATTGTGAACGTGAGAGACATCTTTCTTCCTAGTTTTTAGCCCTTAAAACTCTAGATTAGTTTATATTAGTTTTTAGTTATTGCTTTGAAGATTATAGCTTTGGATTCAAGATTTAATTCAAGTTCTTTGTTCTTTCTTTCATCTTTGATTCGTAAGTTTAATTTGTGCTCTTAGATTAATTTTTTTACTTGCTTTCTCTAATCGCTTTATTTAGTTTAAATTTATTTGCTTTAATTTACATTAGATCCATGTTAAGATTTATTTACTCTAGTTTAGATTTAATTGCTTTCTTTTCAATTCATGCCTAGGTAGATTTACTGCTTTCTTCTAGATTAATTTATTATCCCGGGTGACAGACGGGAGTGCTTTCTACTTGCTTTTATTTTCTTTCAAGTCTAGTTTAATTTATTTGCTTTATTTATTTTAAATCCTAGGACTTAATCAAAACTCAAAACCCCCAATTTTTATTTGCTTTCTTAGTGTAGATAATCACATAATTAATTTCCCTATTAAGCTTTCCTTGAGATTCGACTTAGGGTTCATCTTACTAGTACTGTGATAGACCTAGTCCTATTGCTAGCACTATTTTGGGTGAAACAAATTTTGGCGCCGTTGCCGGGGAAAGCTTTAGGCGATTAATTGTGTGATTTTATTTTCTGTGTTTACTTCTTGTTTATTAAAAAAAAAAAAAAAAACATATGTTCTCTTCTCGATTATTCTTCTCTCCCATTGGTGCGTTTAATCCGTTTGTTGAGTGCTTACAGTGAAAAGGGATGAAGAGATCGAGTTTCATGACTATGGTTTAGTCTTGTTAATTGAAGAGTCAGAAGTCATGGCAATGATTATGGACGATTTTGGTTGTCCCACATTCACCACACCCACCTACTACTCACCGCCACCGCCGGTATATTATCCACCAGAATCTCAATTCCTTCCTCAATACCCACCATATCAGCCATACTACCCACCACCAACACCTTATTACCCCCCACCACAATACCCGGTGCAGCAAAATCAACAATTTTGGAAGATCCCAAGTCAAGAATTGCAGCCCCATCAAGCCCATGTGGTGACGGTCCATCAACGAGAAAAAGTTGCCAAGAATCCACTCCACAAGGCTTCCAACCCTTTCCACCTTGCTGAATGAAGAAGGAAAAACAAGATCATGAATTTGTTGGCCATCTCAAATCATTGCCCAAACGAAGTGATCCGGGGAGTTTTGAAATGAATGTGATTTTGGATAGTGGAGAAACTGTGGTGGGGATGATGGATTTAGGAGCGGCAATAAATTTGATGCCACACTCTATTTTCAAGAAGATGAGCTCCAAGAATCTGAAGGCAATTGATATTCGCATCGAGCTAGCAGATGGCACTATGAGTCATCCATTCGGAATTGCGGAAGATGTCGCTATAATCGTAGGAGGCATAAGAGTGCTCGCTGATTTTGTTGTGCTTAATGAGGGACGAGGTGCTAGGAGTTCGAATGGCCATCTTCTTCTATTGGGTCGACCATTCATGGCTACTATGCAAACTCATATTGATGTTGCTTCCGGTACGTTGAGCATGGCAGGAGAAGGAGGTTCGGTAACATTTTCGGTTTTTGAGAATAAGCCTTCTCCCTCTACTTCTAATTCCTTTATCCGTAAATGTTCATTTGTGCAAATTTCTAATCATTTGGATGAGGATAGTGTTAAGCAGGAAGTGAAAGCTGATATATCAGAGGAAGAGCTCAATGATGATGATTTCTTTAGTTGCGTGGATGAGGAGGAATTCATTGAAGCGAAAGAGTTCATCATTGAGAAAGATTTGAGCAATTTAAAGCAAGTTGAGGAAATGAAGGAGGTTTGTATGATAAGCTTGCAAGAAGATGATGTTATCGACACTTTTCTTCCACATTTGGACGATGAAGCTCACATTAGGGAAGTACCTTGGTTAGAGTGGCATGACTATGAGAAGTTTGAGGTGGAGTCTCGAATAAGTGTGGGGGAGATAAGAGTTGAAGATGAGTCAATCCTCGATTTTCGAGCCAAAGTGGAGGAAGAGCCCAAATTTGGGTCAGGAGTGGTCAATAAAATTTCCAAGCTCATGAAGACTACAAAAGACACCATAGGATTTGGCACGTTGCTAGCTGTGACGGGATTTGGTTGATAAATGCTTAATGCGTCGAGCTAATGACGTTAAACAAACGCTTCGTGGGAGGCAACCCACGGTTTTTTGAATTCTCGTTTTCTTTTAATTAATTTTCATTTCAAATTTCAAAATTTTCTTTTTATTTTGCAGGATTAAAAAAAATAAAAATAAATAAAAAAAATTTGAAGGCAAGTCGAGAGCTCGGGCCAGCGGTCGCTGGGCCAGAGCGGGCCGCTGGGATGATGCGGCGAGAAAGTGCGAGAAGAAGGTCCAGCGGGTCGCTGGACTCTAGCGGGCCCCTAGACCCGGTCAAAATCAGAAACGTGCATGGTTTTAAACTCAAAATCGGTGATTCCCCACAATTCATCCACCGATTCTCTCCTTCATTCTCCAATCCCACCAACCCACCTTTGTAGTTTTGGTAAGTTTGGTAAGTTGTTAGTTTTATTTTTCTTTTTATTTTGGTTTTTGGTTAGTTTTTGGTTTTTACTTTATTTTATTTTCTTTAGTAGGTATTATGCTTGGTTTTCTTTGTTTTTGTTTGTGTAGGTAACTTGCTTATGGGGTCCTTTGAGGATTTGAAGCTTGATTGTCGAATTGTGTCGTCATTAGTGAAGCTTTCTCATCCCTTTCTCTTTACTTTTATTGCAATGGGGACATTGCATGCATTTAAGTGTGGGGGGGGGGGATGTAGAAATTTTGTGATAGGATTTATTTTTGATTTATTTGTGATTTGTTTGCTTAATCCTTTTGTGAGTCTTTCAACATCTATGTGGATTGGTCAAGCATGAGTTTTGTTGTGATGATGAGGCTAATGATGATTGCTTGTTTTGATTGAAAACTTACTTGTGAGCATGTTAGGACTCGATAGATTTGATTGGTAAATGTAGACTTTAGCATCCACGAACATGAATCACCTCTTTACCCTATGTTGTGAGATCTTGAACCTTGACTAAATACATGATGGTAGTCAAATTCCTTTCTTGTGTGTGAATGTTCAAGCATGCATAATTGTCTCTAGAACTTGTCTTGGTTTCTCCCTCGAGATTGCATCGTGTGCTTAAAAATGAAGAAATGATTCTAGGCCATCTTTCATAGCCTTTTCTTTCCCTTTTACCTTGTCCAAATTTGAAACACTAAAATCCTAGTTAGCCCCTTTGAGCCTTGGAGATCTATTACTTAGATCTAATTTCTTTGGAAAGCCTTGGGTAAGGAATTAACGTTGGGATTGAGTTTTGGTTTGGATTGGGAGTGTGTTGTTGGAAAAATCTTTTGAAAAAGAGAAGAAAAAGATTAGGAAATTGGATTGAGAAGTTAGAACCTCCTACTCATATAAGCTCTACATATATGTAAAAAAAAAATTAAAAAAAAAAAAAAAAAAAAAAAGAAGAAGAATGAATAAGAGCATAAATGAGTAGGAAGTAACATAGAGTTTTTGAAAGAAGTTTGGTGATAAATTTGAAGTTTTTGCCATGGTTTGAAGTAGTGTGGGGGGATCAAGAGTTGTTGAAAAGAAAAAGAGAGTTGAGTGAATTGAAACCTTTGGGATTAACTCACTTTAGCCAAAAATTCTTCACCTACCAAAGAGCCTACATTACAACCAATAATAAGTCCTTTTTGATCTTTGTTTTGAGCACACACTTAAGCAATGGAGAGGTGAGACGATTTTCAAGCTTATGGTAGGCATTGTGTTTGTTTTGAATTGAGTGATTCCTATTCCTACCTATACACTTGAGAGACGAGGGTTCAATCATATAATTTCCATGTTGTGAGGATTCTTGTTCAAAGAGGCTAAATGTTGAAGTTTGCTATGAAAAGTTTGTTGGGGAGTTGCATGTTTCACTTGTATGCTTTGTAGAAAATACTGAAGCCTAATGCATTGTCACTTCGTAATTCATCGCTTGATATCATATCTTGAGTATAGTTTGCTTGAGGACAAGCAAAGGATTAAGTGTGGGGGATTTGTTTAGTGTGTTTTTGTTTGATTTTTATAGTTTGGTGTGAGTTTTTTTTTGTATGTTTTGTTCGTTTTTATGTGTTCGTTTCGTGTGTTTTAGTCAAAGTTAGGTTCGTGAGGAGTTTTGGAAGAGAAGAGAGAAAAGGAGCACAAGAACGAAGAAATAAGCAAAAAGTGAAGATCAATTTCGGATGAACTAAGAGCATAACATCGAAGAGGAGTTCGATAGGAGCGCATAGGAAAAAACGGCGGTCAATTTCGAGTTCGGACGAAGGAGATATGACCGAAACAAAAAAGTTGCGCGCAGCGGGCCGAGTGTAGCACCCAGCGGGCCGCTGGACCTCAGCGGGCCGCTGGGCCCCTCAGTTTCAAGAAAAACGCGAGAGGGATACTCAGCGGGCCGCTGAACCCTAGCGGGCCGCTGGTCCGGGCCGCCTTGTTATGTTATTTTCCTTATTTGAATAGGTTTTTTGAGATCTATATATATGAAAACTATTGTGAACGTGAGAGACATCTTTCTTCCTAGTTTTTAGCCCTTAAAACTCTAGATTAGTTTATATTAGTTTTTAGTTATTGCTTTGAAGATTATAGCTTTGGATTCAAGATTTAATTCAAGTTCTTTGTTCTTTCTTTCATCTTTGATTCGTAAGTTTAATTTGTGCTCTTAGATTAATTTTTTTACTTGCTTTCTCTAATCGCTTTATTTAGTTTAAATTTATTTGCTTTAATTTACATTAGATCCATGTTAAGATTTATTTACTCTAGTTTAGATTTAATTGCTTTCTTTTCAATTCTTGCCTAGGTAGATTTACTGCTTTCTTCTAGATTAATTTATTATCCCGGGTGACAGACGGGAGTGCTTTCTACTTGCTTTTATTTTCTTTCAAGTCTAGTTTAATTTATTTGCTTTATTTATTTTAAATCCTAGGACTTAATCAAAACTCAAAACCCCCAATTTTTATTTGCTTTCTTAGTGTAGATAATCACATAATTAATTTCTCTGTTAAGCTTTCCTTGAGATTCGACTTAGGGTTCATCTTACTAGTACTGTGATAGACCTAGACCTATTGCTAGCACTATTTTGGGTGAAACAATGTTGTACTAGCACAGGGTACAACATTAGACTATGCTTCATTGCCTATACTTTTAACTATGTGTTTTTTGGTGTTCTGTATCTGTTACATCTGCTCTAACATGTCTTCAGCTTCGCCCCTGTTATATACTGTATATATAAATTGTTTTAAAGATACCGAAAATTGCCAACGTAGCTTGGGGGGCACGACGTTCGCTGCGACGATGCTACCTTGCAAAATGGTGATTTGAGATTGTTTGGTTGCTGAGTAACTAGGGGCACGACATTCGCTGCGACGATGCACTCTCTTAAAAAGGCGATCAAACAGTCTTGGCACAGTGTGTCAAAAAAAATCAAAAAACAAAAAACAAAAAACAAAAAACAAAAAAAAAGGGCAAGTAATGTGGAGAAATATTATTGCAGATGACAACCGAACGGATTGTATCTCATTAAGTACCTACCTACAAGTTTGCGCCAAACATTTATCCAAATTCTTCCCAGATTCTTATTTTCATTTAACCCCGAAAATAGCCCAATATATCAGCAATAAGGTTGAAGGTATTGACTTAAATCATGTATGATTATATCTGTCACGACCGTACTTTACTAGTCAATAGCAAAGCTCGGTGATTCGTGACTATGGTGGAATTTACGAATAATAACAATAAAAGAAGTGAAGTGTTGGAATTGTACACGAACATATTGTAGAATGAACGCCGATGAATGGGCATAATAGTTGGAATAAATACGACACAACTTGTCATGATTCTGACTTAGTTTACAACCAAATTGAAGATGATTCAAATGTTAGAGCGTACATAGCGGAAATGTGTTGAAATACGTGTATGGAGACACGTATTACCAAGAGTGTTCATCAACTACACTAATCGCTAACTTTCGACAAAAACATCGCTGGTCACTCTTCTGTCATCCAGCTCAACCTGCACATTGGAAATAATGTACAGGGCGTGAGTACAGAGTACTCAGTGGACACATTGCCCAAAACATTTTTTTTATTGTCAAGCCATTCATAGTGAAGCATAGGGTTTTATTGAAAGATCTATGTTCACAAAAAACTGAGTTATCTTAAAAGCGTCTGTGCAGACTAAGTTCTGTAGTATTCTTCCATATCTGAGTTTGTTGTGCCCGAGGAGTTGGCCACCTCACTCGGTCACCTGATCGGTCACTATCTGGAATGACACGATCAATGTGTACACTAGTCCAAGAATAATAGCTGATCATTCAAGGACCCGAATTCGATTTATGAATTGACATTTTGCCATTTAACAGATAGACATCATACAAAAACGGAAAACATTTATGGCATGACAATGCTTTAGAAGAACTACTGAATCTAATAAAACATGCTTGGTTTTGTAGAAAGCCCACCTCGTTGTTTTCTCAATTGCTACGAGACTTGATTTCTGCTTCTGCTACTGTCCCTCCTTCGCGTACCCTTCGATTAAATTTGAGGTAAGATTCGTATTCTAACGAATAAAATATTATAAAATATTCTAGTTTTGAACTCTGATCGTAGGTTATTCTAAATCCAGTAACGTGGTTACTGTTATCTAGGCTCGAGTTGTAAATACCGTTGGTGAACGGTTCATAAGATTTTTATCAATAAATCAATCTTTGATTATTGTTAATCTAGATTGATTTTTACTGCGTATTTGATTAGCTTAATCAATTATGATTAATTATTAACTCTTAGTTAATAAATTCTGGTTAATTAACTTATTACCATAAGTTAATAATTCACTTAAGAATTTCTAAGCCTTAATGTCTTGATAACTCATCCTCTGGTTTATCGTTAAACTAGGCTAATTACTACTTGTGATTGCGTAATTGATTAGCTAAATCAATTGATCTAAATTATAAATTTTTGGTTACTTAACTTATATAAAGTTAATTATTTCAATCGTGAAATAATTCATTTAAGAATTAACAGAATTTAATCGTGGGTAGAGTACGATTTAATCGTAGTGTCTAGGTCCGTAGTTGATTAGGAATCGGACTAAAATTGGTAACTGGGTCACGGCCCATGTGCCACAAAATCCGGCCCAACTAGTTGGCCCAGCTGTTCTTAGCCCAGATTGAAGCCCGGCCCGCATCTTAGCAGAACCCGGTCCATGATCAACCCGACCCGGCCCGGTTTGAATAAAACTTAGCCCCCTTTTCTTCTCGTTCGCGCTGAACCCATCTCTTTCCCTCAGTTGCGATTCTGCTTCTTCTGCAATTCCTCTCTTCTTGGTCCGATTTTTTTGTCATCTTCTTCACTTCACCGGCGGCACCTCAACCAATGGGTCATCGACCGTCGTTTCCCTTTTCTTCCTTTCTAGAATTATTATTTTTTTTTTCCAAATTGAATTGGGCTGGCAAACCCTAATCGAAATTTGGGGGAAAATCGGCCACTGCCTATTTCCGGCGAGAAGTGACGTCTACGGTTTGGCTTCGTGGGCGTCGCTCCGCCGCTGTGGTGAGATGGCGTCAGCTTCGGAGGGTGCTCGGCCGCTGCGGTGAGATGGCGCCACCTTGGCTCGAATCCGACGATCTCTAGTTCGCCGGTGCGCGTGTGTGTGTCCTCTCATAGCTGCTGCTCCGGCGGCGCAACTCCCGTGTTTGGGTCGTGCCCCTTGAGCCGCCTATATCAAAATCCCAACTCTACGAGTTTGGGGACATTCGTCCCTCTCGAAATATCAAGTCTTATCGCTGGGTTGATTTAGCTAGTTAGGGTTCGGTTATGATTGCTCGATTTGGTTTACTAAAATTGTTTTCTATTTTACTAGCAGATTATAATCTCGCGTCGACGATGAGCGCGTCGCCATGGCTCGCTGCTTGCTCGCTGCCGATTGTTGTGGTGACGAGGGAGTCTTTTCCTCATTAAGTTTCTTTGCCGTCGGGTCATCGTGCCTCGATGGAGGTTCGAATCCTCTCACTTGCCTTCTAGAATTAAGCTCCTTATTTTTAGAGTATAAGAATGCGTGTGTGTTACTGTTTCTGGTTCTTGAACTTAGAAAATTAGGCAAGTATGTGAATTGTCGTTTGTTTCTATTACTGAATTCTGGGGTAGATTTGGATTCTGAATTTGGGTTGGTGTTTCATGCTCTTAAGTTGAGAGGTCTCGAGAATTCATGTTATGCTTGATTTCTGGGTTTGAATAAGTAAAGGTGCAGCATACATGGGTCTATTTCTAGTTAGGGAATTTTCGAAATGGAACATGCTTCATGAATTGCGTTTCCAGTTTTGGATCTTAGGAGTTTTGATTTCTAAAATGAAGGGACAAGAAACTGAAATTAGCATGCTTGTTTTAGAAGGTTGTCTGTACTACCTTAGAAATGAAGAGCTGTAGTTGCTAGCTTCTCCCCCTTTACTCTTCTTAGTTGCTGCAGCCTCCTTTGCTCTTCTTCCCTCTCTAAATTTTTTTTGGTGAATGTTTGAAATGTGAATCTGGATGGTGAAGAAAGGTGGTGATATAGGGCTAAGATTCTCGGCTCTATGCTTATTTGGCATGTCAACTTAGGCTGCATGGTTGTAGTCTTCCTAGAGTATCTATTTTTGTGTTAGTTTTGTTCCTATTGGAAGGATTCCTGCAGATTTATTACTTGTCTTTTAATTGCAGGCCTTGGTTCTCTTCCCTTATTGTCTTTACTAGACTAATTTCCCCCCCGTTTTTTTTTTTCTCTCTGTTGCAGGTATCCAAAATGGGTTGCAAGGCTATGTTGAAGCTGTGAAGAGGCTTCCAAGGACTGCTCTAATTCATGTCTAAGCTTAAGGTATTTGTTTCACTTTACAGGTTGAAATCTGGCTTATTTGTAGCTATTAGCTGACCTGCTCTTTTTCATTTTGTAGGTTAAACACACACATGGAGGTGCTACATGCTACAGCTGGGTGTCGGTTCTCTCAAGGAGATGATGCTTTCCACTTTGGGCTATTTGTTGTTTAAGTGTTATTTATTTATCAAATAGTGGAAGTGTACTAGAGATTTAGAATGCTATTATTTGTCTACTCTTGATCAGACGTTGGGGTCTGAATAACTTGTAAACATACAAGTATTTATTCATCTAATTTACTAGTAATAACTAAATATACTTTCTTTCTAATGGCTAAATTAGAGGTTTAATTGATTTCTTCTTAATTTATACTCCCTCCATTTCATGGAAATGACCACTTTGTTTTTGGAACTTCTGGCACGTTTTTCCACGCTTTAAAATGATGGGTTTAAAAATGGATTTTTGAAGATTTCTTTCTTTTACGGGATACTACGACTCGTAGTATCCCGTAAAAGAAAGAAATCTTCAAAAATCCATCATTTTGAAGCATGGAAAAACGTGCCAGAAGTTCCAAAAGCAAAGTGGTCATTCTCCATGAAATGGAGGGAGTATATAAGAAGAATATATGTATATATATCCTTATCTTAGTGTACTAATTATGGGCTTGGCCCAACTCATAATCACTTGGACCCTGGTCCGATCTACTAAATCAATTGGGCCTTGGCCCAATTAAATAAAATCGAGAAGTCAACGACCATCTCTTACTCGTCTTACTCGAGCGTATTCGATCATCATTTAGCCGACGTGAGTGAGGATAATAACGATTCATTTATTTAAATATTAATTGCCTAAAAATAAATAATGTAAAATCAAGTTGCTACTTGGTTCTACCATCGCTGCGCAATTGATTTCTCGAAGAAATAATTAGAGAAGTCGAGTCGCTACTCGATCCATTATTGCTCTCTAAGCAATTGTGCTAGAAATCTTGAATGCTAGAAGTTGGTAATATAACTCAATCATTCAGAATTAATTATCTACAATCGAGACTAATTAACCAATTTACTTAGGTGAAATTACGGGGCGTTACAATATCTTATTCAAGTTTATCTCTTATGGTTTGAAGTCATATATCTACGTGATTTGTTTTTGGATTTTGAACTGCTGATAGTTGGTAATTTGAACTTCTAGAGACATGCTTATTTTCATTATTGCAATCCTCTCTAGTGAGTTCTATCATTTTTCTTCCCAAGGTTTTTTCCTTCCTTAAATCTCATATACCTCTCCCACCAAGTTAATCCAAGAGTTAGCCATCATACAAAAGTTTTTTTTTGTAGCACCCCAAATATTTTCTAGCTACATTTTTCCTATACATATTTATTTATTTATTTATTTATGTGATTAAATTGCTGAGCTGTGTAAGTCGCGCCTCTAGAAATAATGCATACAGGTTATTACATGATCTATTTAATAATTAGTCTTAGTCATATTAGCATGACTTTCGACATTAAGCATTTTTATTTTTCGTAATTAATTTTCATTAGTCTTAAGCCCATTCATTATTAATTTATTTCTTTGATCGGCCCAAAACTTTTTAAATCGAGTTATTTAAACTCATAATTGAGATTTCTTAGCCAAAAGAGTTTTAGTAGGAGAAGGAGTTTCATCTCTTATTTTCCAAGAAAGATATCCAGCTTTATCAACTATTTTTAATTCGTAAACCTATTCTTGATAAGTGTCAAATTGAAAGTTATATCTATATTTTACTCTGTCTACTAGTATAAATATGGATCTTCTATTCCTCTGTTTTCATACCACAAAGAAGCGAAAAGACTATGGTTGCAGACGTAGGAGGTCGCTCTCTTTTCCTTCCTCCCGTTAAAATCATCAGAGGCTTCTCTTATTTTTCTTGAATTTCGAAATTAATAGTTTTGTTGAAGTCTCTCTCTCTTCACGTATGCACTTCTTTCTTTCAAACTTTTGTTAAGCAAGTTATTTAATTATTTCCGTTATCTGTCAAAGGTTAAGCAAATCATGATTTTTCCTCTCCTGCCAATTGGCGACAAGAACCGAAATTTTGCCGATTAGTTGTTTGATAAAGTATTATTTTTCCTTCATCTCATTGCATGTAACTGAATATATATATATATATACGTATATTTGTATAAGTTGATTTTGAACATTCATCATCTTTGAAACTCATTATTTTATGTAAAGTGTATTCTTAGAATATATATATATCCGTATAGTTTTCCACACAAAATGTCATGCATTATTTACGATAGGTGTCAAACTTCTTGCATGCCAATTTTCCCTATAAAGTTAGTAATTAAGATCATATTTTTCTTAGGCGAGGCGCGTAGGACTTAACAGTTTAATTGCAGATTTCAAGAAGTCAAGTCGAATCAAAGAAAGGTTAAGGTGGGGAAATTTATGCCCGTTGCTTTTATTATCCATGGATGTTTTATGTGTTCTTAATTCTTATTTGATTACATGTACGTGATATTGTTAGAAAATTTATTTTCTATTAATCTATTTTGTGGGCAACATATTATTATTGCAATTATATTGGCTATTTATTATTGATGGACTTAATTAAGTGATCTAATTTAGTATTAGTCCATGGGCTATGTAATTGATATGGGCTTATGAGTGGATACCTAATACTAGTCCAATTAGGTGTTTATGGGTAACCTAATTCACTAGTATATAAAGAGTCTCTGGTTATGGTCCCCAATATACTAAATCGAACAAAGTTTATCTTCTCCCCATCTGGAAGAAAACGTAAGGCCCATAAGGTGATTTAGTTGAGGAAGACCATAATTCCAAATCTGTTCGTGTTCGTGGTTTGTGTTCGTGATTGAGGATTTGAGATTGTTCTTGAAGTTATTCCGCATCTAGTAATTCAATCTCTATGGATCCAGGTATTCCTATAATCTTTGATAATCGAGTATCGATGTTTATGGAATTGAATTTATACTTTATGAAATTGATAAATTCCAACAAGTGGTATCAAAGCAGTCATCGACTGCTCGATTGTTGGGATTAGTGGGATAGTTTGTGCGTATGAGATTTATATGATTATTTGCTGGTCGATTACATGAATCTTGTTTTCGTATTGACGGTATTATGTGAATTTCAATACGCTTACGCCGTAATCAAGGAAGCGATGCTTTTATTTTTCAATTTGTCGTATCACGAATATGGATCCAGCCTGATTAGTATTTGATGAATATGGCTAATCATGAATTCTATTTATTTGATGAATTACGTTATTCATGATTATACCACATGCGTATAAAGTTATTAAATTGATTTGCTTATTTGATATGTGACGCACGCAGTTATCAATTTGGTATTTAGATTTAGCTTATGTATTTTGTTTTCAAAGGATAAGCTGAGTTCATGTCATTTTGAATACGGTTTATAAAGTACATATTGCTGTTGTGATATATTCTTTTAATGATGTCATACAGATTGTTGTTTTCTTCCGAGTAATATGCGGCAGCTCTTTCGTTAATTGCTTATTTTGTTGCTAATTAATATTTTATCATTATTATGCATATTACTTGTTGATCGATGATAAAAATATGTGTGTGATTATTATGGATTTTGTTTCCTTCTAATTGATATTATTTCATGAAGGGAAATTTGGATACACGTATATAATTGTGAAATTATTGTTAAAAAATTTCATTATATATATTTATATATAAACATCTAGTTAATTGCTAATTTGGATGCATATTATTGGTTATTATGCATATTTTTGGTAGCAATCGTTTATATATAAATATATATGTTGAATTGGGGAGATATATATTATATATATTGAACAATTGAGCTTAATTTGAATTTAGCTTAATTGATCTAGTAATTTTCAATTTATTTGATCAAAGCTTCATGTTGCCATAGTAACCTCTGTATGTGGAGATCGATTTATTGAATTTACATAGATGGCGTGTGATATTATTTATGCGTTCTGTGCTCGGCCCATAGGAAGACACAGTTTGGCCAAATAATAAAACACCTGTGGTGGTAAGTGCGTGATAATTATATGGAATTTCATGTGAACATTAGTCAGTCCATAGATAGACTTTTGTTTGACAGAACTTATTATCAGTGCTTGATCATTACACCAAGATTACCACTGCAGTTAATTTTCGGTCCATAGATAGAGATTAACGTTGTACCGGGAATCTTGAGATGGGTCCCCAATTTGTTTATTTATTCATGTCAATTATGTTTTGTGACATGTATTTGAGTATGTTAATAATAGTTCTCTGTTTCAGTTTCTCTTGCCACAGCTACAAATCTCTCTACCCAAGTTAACAACATCCCCATGCTGTCTGGGACAAACTTTAAGGTCTGGAAAGAAACCGTAGAAATTGTTCTCGGTTGTATGGATTTAGATCTAGCTCTTCGATCTGAAAAACCCACTGCAACGGATGAAAATCCAAATGAGGTCAAAATTGAGAAGTGGGAAAGATCAAATCGAATGTGCATGATGATCATGAAACGCTCAATTCCGGAGGCGTTTCGGGGCTCTATTACTGAAAGTGAAAATGCAAAATTGTTTCTCACTGCTGTTGAGCAGTACTTTTCCAAGAATGAAAAATCGGAGGCGAGTAGTCATTTGGCTAAACTCGTCGCCATGAGGTATAATGGAAAAGGAAACATTCGGGAGTACATTATGGAGATGTCTAATCTCGCATCAAAACTCAAGGCACTAAAGTTAGAGCTGTCTGATGACTTGCTCGTGCACTTGGTTTTGATCTCACTTCCTGCACACTTTGGGCAATTCAAAGTGAGTTATAACACTCAAAAGGATAAATGGTCCCTTAATGAGCTTATATCTCACTGTGTGCAAGAGGAAGAGAGATTGCAGAGAGATAAGACTGAAAGTGCTCATCTGGCATCTTCTTCTTACAGTAAGAAAAGAAATGGAGCTAAGGATACTGCGGTAGCATCTTCTAAACACAAGATGCAAAAGAAAAATCATGAAAATGATAAATGTCACTTCTGCAAGAAGTCGGGGCACTTTAAGAAAGATTGCCTCAAGTATGCCGCTTGGCGTGCAAAGAAGGGTATACTTCTAACTTTAGTTTGTTCTGAAGTTAATTTATCCTTTGTACCTTTGGATACTTGGTGGGTAGATTCCGGTGCTACTACTCACATAAGTATGTCAATGCAGGGTTGCCTGTGGAGCCGACCACCAAGTGATGCTGAAAGATTCATCTTTGTGGGTGATGGCAATAAAGTTGCAGTAGAAGCTGTTGGAACTTTTAGATTACATTTAAAGAGTGGTTTTTATTTGGAGTTGTTTGAGACATTCGTTGTACCGTCTTTTAGACGAAATTTGGTTTCTATTTCCGCTTTGGACAAACAGGGATTTTCCTGGTCTTTTGGAAATAATAAAGTCAGTCTCTTTCAAAATTCAAATTTTATTGGTGATGGCTCTTTAATTGATAATCTTTACATGCTTGATGTAGAAAGTTCTAATAATGTTATATTGCAAACTTGTTCAAGAGGTACAAAGCGAAAATTTTATGAAGATTCCGCCATTTTGTGGCACAAGCGCTTAGGACATATTTCTAAACAAAGAATACAACGGCTTGTATCTGACGGAATCCTTGATCCCTTAAATTTAGCAGACTTTGAAGTCTGCATTGAGTGTATCAAAGGGAAACAAACGAACAAGAGGAAATTAGAAGCCGATAGAGCTAAGGATGTCTTAGAACTTATTCACACTGATATCTGTGGACCATTCCCTACAGCTTCATGGAATGGACAAAGATATTTTATTACGTTCATAGACGATTACTCTAGATTCGGCTATCTATATTTAATTCATGAGAAGTCTCAATCCTTGGATGTTTTCAAATCTTTTAAAGTTGAAGTTGAACTTCAACTAAGAAAGAAAATCAAGGCTGTCAAATCAGACCGTGGTGGTGAATACTACGGACGATATGATGGATCAGGAGAACAACGTCCAGCCCTTCGCACTTTTCCTCAAAGAATGTGGGATCGTTCCGCAATACACAATGCCGGGGAAACCTAGCATGAATGGTGTAGCAGAACGACGAAATCGGACTCTTAAGGATATGGTAAGAAGCATGATTAGTCATTCGTCTTTGCCAGAGTCACTTTGGGGAGATGCTCTTAAGACTGCAGCATATATTCTGAACAGAGTACCAAGTAAAGCAGTAGCCAAAACCCCTTATGAACTTTGGTTTGGCAAGAAACCTAGCATTAGGCACTTGCATGTTTGGGGTTGTCCAGCTGAGGCGCGACCTTACAAGCCGCATGAAGGAAAATTGGACTCAAGAACGGTTAGCTGTTATTTTGTTGGTTACCCTGAACGCTCTCGGGGGTATAAATTTTATCATCCCACATCAAGAACATTTTTTGAGACAGAAAATGCCAAATTTCTTGAGGATATTGAGTTTGGGAGGGAAGATATCATTAGGAATATTGTCTTTGAAGAAGAATCTGAAATAGACAATGATATGGTTTCCATACCTGTTATTGTTCAAGAATCAATTGAGATTCTTCCTTCACCTGAAGTTCAAACTCAACAACCTCAAGAGGCGACACAACCTCAAGAGGTGTCATTAAGGAGATCCACTAGAGAGAGAAGAAATGCAATTTCGGATGATTATATAGTATTTCTTCAAGAACATGAGGATGGCATTGGTTTGACAGAGGATGACCCGGTCACCTTTGGACAAGCTATGCGTAGTTCTAACTCTCAAAAGTGGATTGATGCCATGAAGGAGGAGGTGAAATCTATGAGTGACAATGACGTTTGGGATCTAGTCGAATTGCCTAAAGGTGCGAAACCTATTGGTTGCAAATGGATATTTAAAACCAAAAGGGATTCAAAAGGCAATGTCGAAAGATATAAAGCTCGTCTAGTCGCGAAAGGATTCACTCAAAGAGAAGGCATTGACTATAAAGAGACTTTCTCTCCAGTTTCGTCGAAAGACTCTTTTAGGACTATAATGGCACTTGTGGCTCATTTTGATTTAGAGCTACACCAGATGGATGTTAAGACTGCGTTTCTTAATGGAGACATTGAGGAAACGATTTATATGGTGCAACCGGAAAACTTTGTATCTGGAGATTCAAAGTCTAAGGTTTGCAAACTAAAGAAGTCCATCTATGGTCTTAAGCAGGCATCTCGTCAATGGAATCACAAGTTTGATCAAGTCATTACCTCTTACGGTTTTGAGGCAAATGTCGTTGATGATTGTGTATACTACAAGTTCAGTGGGAGTAAATACATTTTCTTGATATTATATGTTGATGACATTCTTCTTGCGAGCAACGATATAGGCTTATTGCACGAAACCAAGAGTTTTCTCAAGAAGAAATTTGAGATGAAAGATCTTGGTGACGCCTCTTTTGTATTAGGGATCCAAATACTACGAGATCGTTCTCGAGGCATTCTTGGATTGTCACAAAAGAGCTATATCAGGGTATGTGTTTACGTTGGCAGGAGGAGCTATTTCCTGGAAGTCTGCAAAACAGACTCTTGTAGCTTCTTCTACCATGGCGGCAGAGTTCATTGCTTGTTACGAGGCATCCGATCATGCTTTATGGTTACGGAACTTTGTCACAAGACTGCGGGTGGTCGATAATATAGAAAGACCGTTGAGGATTTATTGTGACAATAATTCAGCTGTGCTTTACTCCAACAACAATAGAAGTGCTACAAAGTCAAAATTTATCGACATCAAGTATCTTGTTGTAAAGGAGAGAGTTCAAAATGAACATATTTCTATAGTGCACATACGAACAAATGAAATGCTAGCGGATCCTCTAACTAAGGCATTAACACCGAAGGTCTTTCAGGAGCATACTGCTCATATGGGTGTTATTTGTGACATTGCCTTAGTTTAGTGGGAGTTTTTGTTCTATGTGATACACTTATTTTGGTTTGTTCAGTTTTCTGCAGAATATAAGATGATGGTTTTGATTTCATTTTGAATTCGGTTAAGTTATCCTTTTGTGATGTTTTACATTACATTTATGGATTGATCTCATTAAGAACTAAAGTAGGACCAGTTGGAAATAGACATGATAGAGATCACATTACATGTAATTTCCATGCTACTCACCATATTTGATCTATGTCATTGAATATATTAGATATGGTAATTATCGGGGTTAAGCCACGATTTATAATGTGGCAAACATCGCGGTAGTTTCATTTCTAGTATACGAGATGGACCAGATTGTTAAGGCATAGTCTGAAAATAAATAGCATAAAGTTGCGCACTAAGGAATTTTTGATATAACTGCTTTAGGTATTAATATATGTAGCCCAAGTGGGAGATTGTTAGAAAATTTATTTTCTATTAATCTATTTTGTGGGCAACATATTATTATTGCAATTATATTGGCTATTTATTATTGATGGACTTAATTAAGTGATCTAATTTAGTATTAGTCCATGGGCTATGTAATTGATATGGGCTTATGAGTGGATACCTAATACTAGTCCAATTAGGTGTTTATGGGTAACCTAATTCACTAGTATATAAAGAGTCTCTGGTTATGGTCCCCAATATACTAAATCGAACAAAGTTTATCTTCTCCCCATCTGGAAGAAAACGTAAGGCCCATAAGGTGATTTAGTTGAGGAAGACCATAATTCCAAATCTGTTCGTGTTCGTGGTTTGTGTTCGTGATTGAGGATTTGAGATTGTTCTTGAAGTTATTCCGCATCTAGTAATTCAATCTCTATGGATCCAGGTATTCCTATAATCTTTGATAATCGAGTATCGATGTTTATGGAATTGAATTTATACTTTATGAAATTGATAAATTCCAACAGATATTGCTAAGGGCCATTGATTTATTGCCCTCGTGATATTGAAGCTAGGGCCATTGATTTACGCCCTCATGTTATCAAGTTAGGGCCATTGATTTACTGCCCTCATGGTAAAGTTAGAGCCATTGATTCATGCTCTCATGTTACAAGTTTTATGGTATGACGATTTGAATTATTAGCATGTTTAACATATGTGGGTAATTGCATGTTTCTTCACTGAGTATATTTCGATATGCTCACCCCTACTATTTTCAGTTTGTCAAGATTTGAAGTCGAAGCAGTCGTGGAGGCCGAGAATGACTAGTCAAGGGTCCAAGATCACAAGTTATTAAATTTTCAGTTTTTCTTTGTCTAAGAATTTAATTAGTTTATTTGATCAAGTTGGATGAATTATTGGTTTAACTTTCGTACATGGAGTCTCATGCTTTATTGTTATTTTACTCGGTGGTTATGAACTGTATTATCGATTAAATTCTTCTTAGGTATCCTTATGGTTAAAAACATGTTTATTTATTTTATTTTTTAGAATAATTTAGCTTTTCAGCAGTGCTTATATTTCGTAATCTGCTAAACGTATTTAATGATTCAAATTACAATATCTTTATGACAAATTTCCATGTCTTGTACCCGAATCAGATTTTTTTTTTTTTTTTCTTCATGAGGTATATTCATCTAGATATTTATTTAATTTATGTTGATGCGTGCATGTTACCTTGATCATTTAAAATAAAAAATTTCGTTTCCTTAAGTTGATTAACGTAGCTGTAAACTTCTTGTTTTGGATTGTTAATATATTTTAGTAAATAAAAAAAAACTAGGGTGTTACATTTTTATCCTGAACCTTAGCCATTTATGAGCTGATTTTCATTTTGCTGCATAGTATGTTGGGACATTATTGCAGACAACATCTCCTCTGCAGACAAATTTTGGGTTGATCCAAGATGCTTTAAAGGTTACGGTTATGCACTTGTGCTTTATTTGAGGGGGAGATTGTATACTTTAGCCATCAAGTTGATTGTTTTTGTCCTTTCTTCTCAAAAAGGGGGAGAAAATATAGTTGATGGGGAGTTGATGCAACTGTTCAGGGGGAGGTGAGTACAATAGATATGATGGTGTTCAGGGGGAGACTAACAGAGATGCTGATAGAGATGCTATTGAAGCACTATGACATATTGGTGGAGATGTTAGGGAAGCATCACGAGATGCTAATGATGTGGAGAAGCTAAACTTGGGGAGAAATTCTCTTCGTGAATAATTTTAGGGGGAGTACTTAAAGTTAAGGGGAGAATAATCTTGATCGTGTGTATTCTTGCACCTAACGTGCTTATATTGTAGGTTTTCTGAAGAAATGCAAAAATGGGGAGTTTGTTAGAGTTATTTTAACTCTAATAAAAATTATATTTTTATATTTTATTTTGCTCTTTCTTCACATGTTGTTTTGTAGGTTAATACGTGATGAACAAGGGATTTTGTTGAGAACTTATTTTCAAGGAGATCAAATCTGATGGAGTCTTTATGTTGGATAAGATGCTGACCAAGTCAGACTTTGGAATTGAGTGGTAACTGAATTACGTGGGTTATGCACATCGAGAAAACCACCCATGTTTCAAAGATGGAGATCATGGAATGTGGAAGTTGGAAGTCTGACCTCTGATCCTTAAAAGAGAATTGAAGACTCCAGATAAAGGTGAGCGCTTACAGAGAGAATATCCGACAGCGAAGAGAAGAGAATAGTCAGATTTGAGTTTTCTTACTGAGAGTGTTTTAGTAGCATTCCTCATTCTAGTTTATACTTAATAGTTTGTGAGGAAGAGCGTGTTTTTAGTAACTCTCAGATTTGCATCTTCAGTAAACTTTGTACTAAAGATTTTTTTTGTAATTCATGTACATCTAGTGGATTCTTTCGCCCTAAGGCATCCACAAGTTATTTTATATAACTTGTGGAAAATTTACTTTCTGGTTTATGTGTTTCAACTTCCGCTGCAAAATTTTGTGTGTTGTTGATAGTGTTGTTGTTGGTTCAACATTATCGACAATATCGCATTTTTGATCCAGGCGTGCAACACTTATAGAAAGAATTACCCATATTAATCACTCCATCATCCACTCACATCTCAGCACGTATCCCAATATAATTTAAATCATAAAAGTTTAAACTATCATAACTTGCTCGCTCGTTCTCCGATTTTTATAATTTTTATATCAAATTAAAGGTCTTGATACGAACTTTTATTTAAGATCACACATCAATATGTTTTATGCATTTATGATGATTTAATTTTAAAATAATGAAATTGTGGAGCAATATTTCAAGGATCTATTCACGTCCACAAAAAATCCTTCTCATGAAGGCATTAACGAGATCACCACTCAAGATCTACCACGTTTCCCAGATGAGGTGGCAAATAGTTTGTCACTTCCTTTCTCCGAGGATGAAGTACGGAAAGCCATTTTCCAAATGCACCCTACTAAGGCTCCAGGACCTGATGGTTTTCCAGCGTGTTTCTTCCAAAAGCTCTGGCCAATGGTGGGCAAAACTGTTACAGCTGAGGTCCTTCGTGTGCTTAATGGAGAAACTGATATTAACACGTGGAATGCCACTTATATTGTTCTGGTGCCGAAGGTGAAACGAGCATGTCGTATCCAGGAATTCAGGCCTATTAGCCTATGTAACACCATCTACAAGATTGTAACCAAGGCCATTGTCAACAGACTGCGACCAGTTCTCAACCTGGTAGTGGATCAGACTCAAAGTGCTTTCATCAAAGGAAGGCTTATTTCCGACAATATTCTAGTAGGTTTTGAATGTATGCACTGGCTGCGGCAACAAAAACAAGGAACAAAAGGCTATGTAGCAGCCAAACTCGATATGAGTAAGGCTTATGACAGGATCGAATGGGACTACCTGCGGAGCATCCTTCTAGCGATGAATTTTCCTCTCAAATTAGTCCAACTTATTATGGGATGCGTTACCACAACCAATTTTGAGTTTGTTATCAATGGAAGAGTCTTTGGGAATGTTGTTCCCTCGAGGGGCCTAAGACAAAGGGACCCCTTGTCACCATTTCTTTTCGTACTCTGTGCACAGGGACTCTCTTCTATTTTGGCTAATTTTGAGAGGAACATGTTATTCTTAGGACTGCATATTGCCAGAATGGCTCCGGCTATCTCACACCTCTTTTTTGCTGATGACATCTTACTTTTCTTCAAAGCGGAGGAAAGATGAGCTAGAAACATCCACACAGCTCTCTGTCTCTATTCCAATGCTTCAGGGCAGATGGTTAATTTTGACAAATCGGCAGCAGTCTTTAGCCCTAACACCACTAGAAGCGACAAAGATCTGATCACTAGACTGATGGGGGTGAAAGAGGTACAAGAGCACTCAGTCTATCTTGGGCTCCCGACCTTCTCAGAGAGAAAACGCAGAATGCAATTTGATTTCTTGAGAGAAAGGGTTGGCAAGAAAATCCATAATTGGAAGTCCAAACTCTTCTCTGTTGGTGGTAAAGAAGTGTTGATCAAGGCTATTTTACAAGCAATCCCGATTTATGCAATGGCATGTTTTCGAATTCCCACAGGAATCTGCTTAGATATTGAAAGGCTCTGCAAAAAATTTTGGTGGGGTGATGATGAAAATGGAAATAAAATCCATTGGTCTAAATGGGCGGATTTATGCTTACCCAAGAGTAGAGGAGGGATGGGATTCAAGCGTTTGGAGGCTTTCAACAAAGCTTTATTA
>CM038111.1:30555265-30632437 GCA_001642375.2 Mentha longifolia | reverse complement strand
TAGTTTCATGCTTATGCCTGTAAGTTTTGAGGATTTTCTGAATCACGTTTGTTGGTTTCTTTCAAGTAAGAGTAAGGAGTATCATGCTTGCTTTAGCTTATTGTTCTAGGGCTGGAATTCGAAACATGCTGTGTGTGTGTTCTTGTGTCTTCTAGTTTAAGAATTTGATATGGGATATTCTAAAGAAAAGATCATGCTTCCAGAGTTGGTAATTTGAGGTTATTACCTAGAGGAAGATGAGGGCTGTAGTTGCTAGCTTCTCCTCTCCTCTTTCTCTTTAGCTGATGCAGCTTCCTTCACTCTCTCTCACTCTCTATTGTTTGTGAAATTTTGGGTGAGTTTGAAACTGTGAAGTTCGAAGTGAGTGGGAGGTGAAGATATAGAGGTTTCAATTCTGGTTCTAGCACTAAGGGAAAGTTGACTTAGGCTGAAAATGGTTGTAGTTTCTCAAAGCTTCCCTTTTCATGCTGTTTTTGGTTCTTATTTGGGGATTTGCTGCAGATTTCATTTGGTTTCTAGTTGCAGACCCTGCAACTCTCCTGTTTTGTTTGTCTTTCTAACTTTTCTCTCTTATCTATGTAGGTGAAGCTAGGGAATGCTTGCTGTTTTCTGCAGCCAAGCTGGAGCTACAAGGGCTGATTTTCTTTCCTTTGTAGACATAGGTGTTGTCTTATTCTCAGACTTGAATCTCTATTTATTTATTTATTGTTGATTAAAGGCTGACTTTCTTTTTATTGCTTCTCGATTTTGCAGGTTGTCTGTGTAGTGTTAATTCTTGCTGTTGGACTAGGTGCCCCTTAAGGAAGCTGATTTCCTTTCTATTTTTAGACTAAGATTCTTGTTCTATTAGTAGCTATTTTGTTTTCTTGATAAATAATTGTACTTGGAGAGATACTTATGTACTCTATTTTGACTTATGGGATTCGACCCCTATCTTATTTGTAACATGTGATTCCCTTTTGATTTAGAGAAGCTATTAGGGAGTAGCAAATCTCTTGTGGACTATTGGAGTATTTATTCTATTCTTTTCTTGGTTTATAAACTATATATATATCTCCAAGTTATGCCTTGCAAAATAACTTGTTCTACTTTAGCGAATTGTTTATCGGGTTTGACCCAATAATTCTACAAGCGAGCTTGGCTCGTTCTGATTAATCAATTGGGCCTTGGCCCAATAAATAAAGAAATATATATATATATATATATATATATATATATATATATATATAGTATCGATAACTATCTCTTACTTGAGATATTCGATCATCGTTTAGCTTATGTGATCGAGAATAATACGATTCGTTCATTTGAATACTAATTACTTACTGAAAATTAAATAATATAGAAATCAAGTTGCTACTTGATTCTATCTTCATTGTTCAATCAATATCTCGAAAGATTTAACTATAGAAGTCGAGTCGCTACTCGATTTGATTATTGCTCTCTAAGCAATTGTTCTTGAGTACTAGAAGTTGATAAGTTGAATCAACAATCATAATTAATTAACTAAACTAGTTAAGTAAAATACGGGGCGTTACAGGAGAAGCGTGTTTGCAGTGGTGAGAAACAGCGGACATCGGGACAATTTGACGGGCGCCGGGAAGATCTAGGGTTCATGAGAGGAGAGATGAGAGGGTTTGGAGAAGGAGGAGTTGAAAAGTGAGTTTCTGAAAATGAAATGGGGGTGGGGGAAGCGTCAAGGAGTGAGAGAGAAATTGAGGGGGAAAACTAATTTTGGGGGTTGAGGGGTATTTTAGGGTCATTTCATAAAAATTGGGCATTATTTATGTATTGTTATATTTAGGGTATATTTTGATTTTTTATCCTCTTAGACGGCATATTTGTGGTTCACTCCTAACTATTTTAATTATGTTTTTTATTTATTTATGAAACATTATACATTCAATATATCATGTACGAACGAAATTCATTACCGAGTACAAAATAAATATCAACGTTATTCGAGTCCAATTCTTTATATTCGAGTCCAAACAATTCTATCAATCTTCATAAAAAGAATATAAAATAATTCCATTTCAAATTATACAGTATGTTTTATACATTCCATAAAATAACGCGTAAAATATTTGGGCCCCAAATAATCAAAACAGAAATACTATAGCAAAGAAAATCATAACTATGCCTCATTAATCTCTCTTTGATATATTCTCATTTCAAATCCTACGCAATGGTATAATAATAAGAATAATAATAATAATATAATAATAATATAATAATAATAATAATAATAATAATAATAATAATAATAAAATAATATAATAATAATAATAATAATATAATAATAATAATAATATAAAATAATAATAATAATAATAAGAATAATAATAATAATAATAAAATATAATAATAATAATAATAATAATAATAATATAATAATAATAATAATAATAATAATAATAATAAAATAATAATAATAATAATAATAATAATAATAATAATAATAATAATAATAAATAATAATAATAATAATAATAATATAATATAATAATAATAATATAATAAGAATAATAATAATAATAATAATAATAATAATAATAATACTAATAATAATAATAATAATAATAATAATAATAATAATAATAATAATAAGAATAATAATAATAATAATAATAATAATAATAATAATAATAATAATAATAATAATAATAATAATAATAATAATAATAATAATAATAATACTAATAATAATAATAATAATAATAATAATAATAATAATAATAATAATAATAATAATATAATAATAATAATAATAATAATAATAATAATAATAATAATAATAATAATAATAATAATATAATAATAATAATAATAATAATAATAATAATAATATGGCATTGGAATAAGAATCTGAACTTCATCTTTTTCGAATTTTTTTAATATCCTCTTAAACTTTGCACTTTGTTTCCGAAATTTTCGCAAATGAACGACAAATGTTAAGGTAGATATAATCAAACTTCAAAGAACAATAATCAGTAATCGGTGATATATTTGTTAAAAAAACAAAAAAACAAATATGCACACCTGATCAATCGAAAGCTTCTATAAAATTAAAATTGAAGTGCAGAAAAATGGAGTGGCGTGGCTCGGGGCGGGAACCGAATTCAATACAATATACTTTGTCTCATGTCACTTAAATCTTTACGTGATAAATTATTTTGTTTTTGTTACTGGATAGATTTTGCGTCGTTGGCATTTTAATTTGGAGGTATCATATAATGGACATGTTTTCTTGTTTAAGATTTTATAGAAACAACTTTACATTGTGACTTTTCACGAAGAGGTGTGAATAATTAAATTTATCTGAATCGACAATCAGTTGTAAAATAAAATTTAAATTAAATTTACAAAAATACCCTTCGTACTTTGCTTTTATATAATAATAATAATAATAATGATGAGGATGATGATGATTTGTTGTATCAGTCAGCTTATCCATTAATAAATTCATTTAAAATATTATGAAATTATATAAAAAAAAAAAGTAAATGAGAGACAATATTTCACATTTAGCATTATATATCTGCAATATCAAGCCGTCCCTTTTGCAGTAATAGAAAATTAGATTAATAAAAGTTTTTGAGTAGTTCAATTTATTCAAATTTTAATTTTTCAAGACGTTCGTCATACATGTAATAGAAAAAATAGATTTAGTAGAGATATTATTTTGAGGCATTTTCGTTTTGATGTCTAGCCGCCCGTTGTTTAGTTTAACCATTTGAAGGTAACATTTGTTGGAAGTTGTATGCATTTTTAAAGTAATATTTTTTGAGTAGTTCTATTCATTTCAAAAGTCTCCCATTTTTTTTGGTCAACTGTTTTGAGGGATATTATTTGTTGTGTTGCATTTCTCAAGTCGAGTGATTATATTCATATTGAAATCTGCCCGTTTTCAATGTGTATCATATAAATGCCATTTGGAGTATTCAATTATGCCCGTTTGAATACACAACATTTGTTGTTCTATTCATATTTGTTGTGTAGTATATGAAATCTGGCTTTTAAAATATAATGTTTGTGAACAATAAATATATTAAGTTAAACAAATTGATTAATAAAGTAAAATTATGAAGATTTAAGAAAATAATCACAATAAATAGTTAATATTTTTGACAAAGTTGAGAACAAAGTAGACCGGGAACTCCGTCTACGTTGAGATCCCTCGTAGGAATCTCCAACGGTATGCTGGGACCCGGGATCAGCTCGATGTACACGGGGGCGTTCGTCGCAATGGACGAAGTCTTCGGCACGTGAAACTTCACCAGTAAGGCCCCCGGTTGATATACCGATTGGTAGTAACTTTTTTCAATCTCCTTATCTTCCGGCTCGATCCTGATAATACCTCCCTCCGGATTATCGTACGGCGTGTACAGCTCTGCATCGGACATGCCGTTGAAAGTATTGCGGAATCTCCATCTGAGACACCTCGGCACGTCCGTCGTGGAAGCCCTCTCCGCAAATTGCTCACTGAACCCTAGCATCACCTCATAAGCCCAGATCATCAGTGCCCATGCCGGCCCATAAATGTGATACTTCCTAGACCTTGTCTGAAACGTCCTCAAGTAGTACTGCAAGGTCTTGTAGGAGTACGCACCCCAAGGAAAAGAATTGAACTCATCAGTGTCGTCGATCAACTCCCACAACCACTGGTGGGGTGGAGTCTGCCCGTCATGACCGAGGATAAAACAATTGGCCATCAACAAGTTTGCCAGCTTCAAACGAAGTTGCCCGTCTGGATCATTCTCAGACTTGAGTGTCAACAAATGGGAGTGCAACAATGCCGCCTTCTGACCATGGCCGCCACAGACGTCTTGAAAAAAAACACGATGCCCTTGGCTCCCTCTGAATTCTGGGATCAAAATCTGTAGGGCCATATCTCAACCCTGTGATCAGAGCGTGGTCCTGAACGGTGTACTCTATGTACTGGCCCCTAATGTGGAACCAAATTCCCACCTCCATAACGACAGCTCGAGATAACACGGAGTGGAGCAAGGGTTTACTGTTCTGCCCCGACTCCCAATCGAGCAAATGTCCGAAAGGTCCCAACTGAAACTGATCGACCAATTCACCACCTCGATATGCCTCGGTCAGTGCGAATTTTATATCTTCCAAGATTTTAACCGTATAATAGTTGCCAACATCAAATCTCCGGTTGATCAAATTGCTTCGACGGTACCATGGCGCCGGAGAATCCTGTAAAACAAGATCAATAAAAATTAACCAACTCATCAATTACATATTTAATTAATTTAAACAAGATAATAATCAATTAATTTCTAAAAAAATTCAATAAATGAATTAGCAATCTTATAAATTACATCTCAATATTTATATATAATAAGAATAAAAAGAGAAAAATTCGGATATGGACGGCCGGTCCATCCGGTGGCCGGAAAAGTAATTTTTTCGGCGACCGGAATACACGGCCGGACGGCCACTTTCCGCGGCCTGATTGACCGGCCGCCCATATCCGAATTTTTCACTTTTCTTTGTTAACCCAAATATAAAATTTTCAATTACAAAAACTAAAAATTGGTAATAATTTCTAATTAAATCACTTAAATTAATTAATTTAAACAAAATAATAATCATTTAATTTCAAACAAAAATTAATAAATGAATTAATAAAATTAAAAAATACATGTGACTAACTATCCTTACTAAGAAAATAAATTGGAATTTACGGGCATAGCCGGCCGTTCCATCTGGTGGCCGGAAAAGTGATTTTTCTGGCGACCGGAATACACAGCCGGACGGCACTTTTGCGGCGCCCGATCGACTGGCCGGTTATGCCCAAAAATTCCTCTTTTTTTTGTGAACCTAAATATGAATTTTCACATGCCAAGCATTACATATTTGAACTAATTTAGAATTTAATCACATAAAACAATTAATTTACATAAAATAATAATCAACTAATATTACAAAAACTAATAAACGAATCATGTAACTTATAAAATACATGTAATTTATTATCCATACTAAGAAAAAAAGGTAGAATTTTCGGACATAGCCGGCCGGTCCATCTGGTGGCCGGAAAAGTAATTTTTCCTGCGACCGGAATACACGACCGGACAGCACTTTTCCGGTGCCCGATCGACCGGCCGGTTATGCCCAAAAATTCCTCTTTTTTTGTGAACCTAAATATGAATTTTCACATGCCAAGCACTACATATTTGAACTAATTTAGAATTTAATCACATAAAATAATTAATTTAAATAAAATAATAATCAACTAATATTAAAAAAACTAATAAACGAATTATGTAACTTACAAAATACATGTAATTTACTATCCATACTAAGAGAAAAAGGTGAAATGTAATAGCCGTAAAAATCCGTATTTGGAAAAATTAAAATTTCGGAGGAGGAAATAAATATTTTTGAGTATTTGAGATCGAGCACGGACGAAAATGAGCTTATGGGAATTTTTATAATATGTTGGAATTTTTTTTCCAATGAATCTCGAGAATTTTTGAGAATGAAGGAATTTTGGCAAGGCAAGAATTACCCGAAATGATTTCCGGAGAATGTTACTCCGTAAATATTTTTACGGAAATAAGATGAGATGTGTGTAGAGATATTCCACTATCTCTAGCAATCAATAATATAGTAAATAAGGTGTTGATGTGTCTAGCAAGTAAACCATTAAATAATTATTGGTGCATGTAGTGAGGTGTCACAATGGGATTAAAAGAAAAAAATAAAATCTAGATGAGAGAGGGAGAGAGAGATCGAGAGTGTGGGTGAGAGGGAGGGGAGCACGATCAATTCTTCTCCACCACACACCCAACTCTCATTTTCATCACCACCCCTTTCACTCTAGCATCACCCACTCTCTCTCTAACCACACCACCACCCTCAAGAATCATCTTTTTCCCCAAAGCTTCCCCTTCATCCTCCATTGAAGCCGACACCTCACACCTCCAAGAACTCCATTTCTCCTCCATAGATCATCTCGAAAATTTGCAGACCTTCCTCATTCAAGCCAAGAAACAAAATGGTGGTAACAGATTGATGATCGAAGTAGGACATGTAAGAGCTTGAAGTCGAGGGCTAGAGAAAAGCTTCGGTTCTTTCTTCCATTTTCGGTAAGCTTAGCTCTTCCTTGATGTTTTGAATAAGAAATGAAGTCTAGAGTGAATTCTAATAACATTGAGATGAAGATTTTTTTCGTTCTAGCATGTATAAGTCTCTAAGTCAGTTATTATTCATGTTCTTGAGTTCAAATGATGGTTTAAGATGAGCTAGAGCCGAACCCGTAAGCATTTCTTCACGATTTTGATTCGGGCCTTTTATCGAACAGTTGGCGTGCACGTTTAGTTCAGCATTTTCGAACCCTTTCCCGACTCTATCTCATTTCGAGTCCTAAATGAAAGTTTTAGCTCATGTTCTCAGCTATCCGTAGCTAAAATTTCGTCTTGATCCGAATTCATATGCATCGGTTATGACAAATTGAAATTCGCATCTCATTTCTTTTGAAATCTGGAAAACAGCCCACTTGCGGGCTAAACTGAGAACAGCCCGTTTGAAATTCGACATTTATTCTTTGTCCATGTCGAAGTACGTACCATTAGCGTTCTATACATATCTCGTTTACTCAAAACGGAGTTCGTATGAATTTACTATGATTTTTCAAAGTTTGTATCTCCAATCTGGAAATTCCGACGAACAACTTCTGTCCCGTTTTTCCAACCACGTTTTGACCACTTTCCTTTGGTCGAATGAAAAATAGTATAACTAGAAAGTTGTTCCTTGTTTTCTGAACTTCAGTTTTGATAGCTCATTCATTCGAATCCATTAAGAAACGAGTGAGAAATCATCACTCAAAGTTAGTACCAAAATCTGCCAAATTCCCGATTTTCAGATTCCGAGTTCTGGGAATAAATGCTTCAATCTCCCAACTCACTCACGGGAAAATTCTGAAATTTAAACATGTCATAGCCCTATGTGTTATCTTTCCAAATCAATATCATATGCTCTGTTTCGATTTATAATGAGTGAGAAACAATTATTTTCCTAGAAGGTCGCATAATTTCTAAATTCTCTTAGAATGTTGAACTTGTGTTTTTCATATGACGGACCTTCTACTGCTTTGTTAAGCGTCTTGATCGAGTCTTGGGACTAGTTCGAATGGAGAAATTGAGTTCTCATTTGAATTAGTCGACTTTAGCTGATTTTAGATAATTTAGAATTATCGAGTAGTATCATCGAACGTTGAGGCCATGCCGAATTTTCCGGGTGGACTTTTCTATCTTCTCGATTAATATATTTCTAATACGCGATATGAGTAGAAGCGATGTGAGTTCCTAAAACTCTAATGAGAATTCTAGTAGTAATGTATTTCTTCTGAAACGAGATTTTTCCCTAAAGGTCAAGCAAGGGAAGAGAGTCGAGGAACGTGAAGAAAAACCAGGAACCGATCTATCACTTTGCAATCAGGTGGGCGTTCTAACAAAGAAAATTATATTGTTGCTATAATGAAGCATGTTTTGAAAATAAAGCAAGTTGACTCAAAACCCTTTCATGCATAAAATGTTTTTAGTTTTATGTGTGATGCCTATCTGTGTTGGATTGCCAACGTTATATCGATCGAGCCTGAGTTAGACAAAGGTCGCTAGCCAGGTGATGTGTACACGAAGTCGTGACTGTGTGCTCCAGAGGTGGGCCGGTTATGCATGGAAACGTCCGGTGAGGTGGCCACCTTGCCGGCGTACTTACAGATATGGATAATACAGTTATGGAAGAAAATGGGGAGTGCACTCCAATTGTTTATGGAAATAAAGTGTTTTGTTACACAAGTATTTTTGATAAAACCTTGTGGTAACTGTGAAATGCATGATTGGTGATTATTTTCCTGAAAATTATTTTTGGGCATAACCTCACGGAGTACATCAAGTACTCAGCCCTGCTCGTGTTTTCAAAAACTTACAGGTTGAGCGAGGTGGCAAGGGCGGCAGTGTTGAGAGGAGATTCATTCATCTTTTGAATTTGGTTCAGAAAGAGATACATATCTTCATATATGTATCTATTTTGTTAAAGACTTCCGCTGTACACTTCTATTATCTTATTTAGATAATTATGTTTAACTGGCTTCATGAACCAGTAAATCGAGAACTACTCTACTCGTATTCCTTCACGAACTAGAATTATGTTTGACTTTATATGGTTATTTTTATGAGATGATCATGTAACACTTGAACCTCGGGCTTCTTCGTAACTTGTTTGTCTTGCAAGTTCTTTTGATCGAGTCTAGTCAATTGTTCATTTTGCTAATTACTGAGTTACAAGTCGTTTCCCCTTTCTTCCCCACTTCTTATATCCAACCCCTAGTCACGGTTTCCCGTCTTAGCTATCCTTAGCAAAGTGCGGTCGTGACATGAAATTTTCAGGCATAGCCGGCTGGTCCATCCGATGGCCGGAAAAGTGATTTTTCCGGCGACCGGAATACACGGCCGGACGGCACTTTTTTGACGCCCGATCGACCGGCCGGATATGCCTGAAAATTCCTCTTTTCTTTGTCAACCTAAATATGATTTTTTACATGATAAACACTACATATTTGTACTAATTTTGAATTTAATCACATAAAACAATTAATTTAAATCAAATAATAATCAACTAATTTAAAAAAAAAATCAGTAAACGAATTACTTAACTTGTAAAATATATTTAATTTAATATCCATACTTTAAAAAAAAAGGAGGAATTTTTGGGCATAGCCGGCAGGTCCATCTGGTGGCCGAAAAATTGATTTTTCCGGCGACCGTAATACACGGCCGGACGGCCCTTTTCCGGCTCCGGATCGACCGGCCGGATATGTCCAAAATTTTCTCTCTTTTTTCTCTACCTATATATGAATTTTAACAAGACAAAAACTACAAATTGCTAATAATTTCGAATTAAATCATACTTCCTCCGTCCCAAGATTCTTGACACCTTTCTTTTTGGCATTTTCGGCACGCATTTCCACACTTCTCGATGATGGGTTTTAAAATGAATTTTTGAGGTATTTTTCTTTTTACGGGATACTAAGAGTGTCGTAGTATCCCATAAAAAGAAAAATACCTCAAAAATTCATTTTAAAACTCATCACCGAGAAGCGTGGAAATGCGTGCCGAAAATGCCAAAAAGAAAGATGTCAAGAATCTTGGGACAGAGGAAGTAACAATTAATACAATTTAAACAAAATAAAAATCATTTAATAAAATAAAAATCACTAAGCGAATTAAATTCAATTAAATCCTAACAAATAATAAATTTTAATTCATATATAATAAATTAATACTACATTTGCCAGAAAACATACCAATATTCGTCGTGGTATTACTTCAACGGAGATACCCGATTCATTTTCCGGCAAGACAGAGTGATCTTTGTGCTCGTGGTCGATTACGTATTGTGCTGACATCACTCCGATGCAATAAAATTTATCCGTTCGGGTGGGGAGAGTGGTTGCCGCAGTGGGAGAAAAATTATGGTGGTGTAGTACAATGAAAAGAGGGAGTTCGGTGGTGTGGTGTATGATACTATGGTATAGGGTTTAAAATGAGTCGGGTGGGGGAGGGGTTTAAATAATAGGGTAGAAGAATAAGAATAATAAATAAAATAAAAACAAACGCATAAAATAAAATGAAAAATAAAAAAAAAAACACTCATCCGACAATGATCGGGCTTTCCTGAGTTCCAAGGGAGGACTCATGGGTGTGTGTGAATTCAGTGTGGGGCCCACACCCTTATTTAATTCAGAAAGGGCAATTTTTACATTATGAGTTTTAAAGGGATATTTTATACATTATGTGTTTTAAATTGGTAAAAAACCCGGAACACCCTTATCTAAAGATATAAAATGAACTCTAATTCAAAAAGGAACAAGAAAAAAGGAAAGGAAAATAGAAAGGAAAAAAAATCTTAAAATAATAAACTGTCAAACAGGCCTAAAGTCGCAAGAATTTGAACTCTGGTTCCCATGGGAAAGATACATTTTATATTTTGAGATAAAGTATATGATATTGCTAATTAATATTCTCGTACTTGAAAATTGTTCATATATATTAGCAGAATAATTGAATGGATGTAGCATGATATTAGAATCAAAACATTAATGTATAATGTCGAAAGAACTCAACTATAATTATCTTTAGCATCCTCTTTCCAATTAATTCCAATTGATTTGAACTAAAAGTATTCATGTAGAGCCGTATCTCTCGCAAACTGGAAAACAATTAAATACTACTTATAGTATCCCGTAAAAGAAAAAATATTTCAAAATTATATTTTAAAACTCGTACTAAGTTTCGGTGAAAACGCATGCCGAAAAAATCCAAAGTCAAATGAGGACTAATATATGGGATGGAGGTAGTAACTTAGAAACGAAGGCACAATTGAATAAAAAAAGTTGGCTTTGCATGTATTGATTGATTGTGGAGGACAAATTTGCCATCGTACAATAATTGTTCCTAGGGATGGTAATTTGGGTTCGGGTTTTCGGATATGGACAAAAATATCCGAGCCCGAACATGTATTTGGATATCCGAAACCCGAAAATTTCGGGTTCGGGTTCGGGGTCGGGTAGTGAGATTTGAAAATTTCGGGTATCGGGTATACCCGAACCCAAAAAAAAAATCCCGAAATTCCAAAATTTATATTTAAATTAATTATAAAATAAATAAATAAATAAATAATAGAGTTAATAAATAAAATAATTAATAATGAATAATTAACTTAAGAAATTAACTCTTAGACTTCAACCATGACTCTTATTTCGCATTTCTTCATTTGATATTTTATCAATTATGCAATTGTATACATAATATCCTTATAAATTATCGATATGCATTATTTAAAATAGAAAAAAAATAAAAATAAATAAAATACATTTTTTTTCCTTTTATATTTTTGGGTTTTTTCGGGTATCCGAATACCCGAATGGGATACCCGAACGGGTATTTGGGTACCCGAAAATATTTTCGAATACGGGTTCGAATAGTAAATTTTAGAATTTTCGGGTTTGGGTACCCGAAAAATTCGGGACGGGTACCCGACCTGTCCCGAATTACCATCCCTAATTGTTCCACTTTTGAAACGTAAGATCAATTCTTGGCGACGTCTCATGTCATTCCTTCGAAGTCCAACTAGTTTAATACTACCTCCGTCTTCCATTTAGTGACCCTCTTTTTTCAACATGTATGGCATGTGTTTCCACGCTTATCGTTGATGAGTCTTAAAATGAATTTTTGAAGTATTATTTCTTTTACGGGATACTACAAGTGTTGTAGTATCCTATAAAAGAAAGAATACTTCAAAAATTCACTTTAAGACTCATCAACGATGAACGTGGAAACATGTGCCACATATGCTGAAAAAAAAAGGTCACTAAATAGAGGATGGAAGGAGTATATTTTTTGTAACAATAAAAGTTCGGAAAAAAAAAAAAAAAAAATACATTCATGAAATGTCAAATCACATAAAGTTTGCAAAATGTAGCTGATTCCTGAAAAGAAAAAAAAATTCCATATATTTCTGCGTATGAGCAAACATTATTTGTTCAAAAAAATTTAAAAAGCAAACATTATTACACAATATATATACAAATATAAAATACATGGATTCCACGGTATATAATAAAGTCTCTGATTACTTTGACATAAAATGACAGAAGAAGGTAACAGAAGAAGGAGTATACATATTTGTTTATCTTTTTATAACTCATTTATTTTAATTTGATGTATAAAAAATATGTACACGCTGTATAAAAATTCAGGTAGGCCGTTTATATTATACTATGATATAATATTGTACTTTAAAAATGAATGCGATAAATTTATACCACGTTTTATCACTTTTGTAAATAAACTTTTTTGACCTCATATATCATCCTCCAACAAAAAAATAAAGACAATTTAAATATTTTATATACTAGTATTGTTGTCCGTGCGATGCACGGGATATGATCTAAGTTAATTATTATTACTATAAAAAAAAAAGTAAATATAAAGATGATCGAATTTAACTAATGATAGTAATTTTTTTCACATAGAAAATTTTCGATTAAAAATAAAATTATTGATATTAAATGAATGTATGGATATAGCTTCACTCATTTAATTGTATTGTAATTTAATCATTCAAAAATATTTATACATTAAATTTATTTTTGATAACGAAGCACAGCTCAGTTGGTAAGACGTTTTTCCTCCAACCAGAAGGCCGGGGGTTCGAGTCATCTCGGATATGTGTGTGAATGAGTGTGTTGTGTTTGCTTGTTAAAAAAATATTTTTCATTTAAATTAATATTGGATGGTATCTTCAGACCCAACTTTGATATCCAAAATAATTTTAGAATATTTATCATAAAAATGCTACTATAATGATTTATAATTATTATTTATAACTAAAAATGAGGATTTTTAAAAATTACTCATACTATATACCTTAATTTTAAATTTATTAACTTTATTTTAATAAATAAAAATAAATACTAAAAAATAATTAAAAATTATAATTGGATTGGTGAACCCAAGTGATAATTGCAAACCTAAACTAAATCTTGATATATAAACTGAAAGTGAACCTTAAAAATTAAAACTTAAAAAAAATTATATGACACACTAATATACTGAAATTGAGACTGAGTATTCCAATTTAATTAATATTATTGTTAGATTATAATGTTCAACAATAACAAATTGAAAAGATAACAATTACAAATATCTAATTTGTTTATAAAATTGACCGTTTAATATAATATACATTTATTGAAGAAAAATACAATAATGCTTGATTTATATTTACGTCGATAGCACAATCTATTTGATGAATTAATTTATAAACTAACAAATAAATGTACATCATTGTAATTAATCAATGTGTATTAACCATTAGTTAGATTTCATTCACCTTTAAACACTTGTGCAATAAGTATTTGTCCATAAGATTTTTGGAAGTATGTTTTGGAGGGAAAATGACAATATTGTAAATTTTTGCAACAATTCTTATTTTAGATATTGTAATAGATTGTCCATCAATTCCCAACAGAGTACAACATCCAAGTAGTATAAGAGCATTCACATGGGAGCCCTCCATTAATATTATAATAATATATATATTATTATTTTAATCAAAGTGGAGGGCTCCCAAATTTATTGCACGGGAGCTCTCTGAGGGCTCTAATATTTTATTAATATTTATTATTTAATTTTTTAATTTTTTTAATTAATCACAAATTGTAGAAATAGGAATTATTTGCGAAAATTCGATTGTATTGCACATTTGAAAAATTACAATACAATTGAAAAAAAAAATACAAAGTGAAAAATACAATTCGAAACCAAATAAAAAAAATACAAAGTGAAAAAAAATCTAATTGTCGGAAGGCTTGGGGAGGCCGAGCTGTTCGGAAAGGTAATTTACCATTACTAGGTGTTTTTTCTTCGTCCTCGGAGACATTTGGGAGGTATCTTTCATGTAGATCTCGTACGTCCCAAACTCAAGGAGCTTTGATATATTTTGGAGAGCCTCCGCCGCCTTCTCCTTCGCACTCGCCGAGCCTGCCTCGTTGTCCTCGGACATTCTCGACTTCCCTCTTGCATTTGCCTTGGCCGCTTTGGAACCCTCAGGTCGGGGTCGGGGTCGGTATCCGCTCATCCTTGTGGAACCCTCCATCTTCGTCGAAGGAGTAGACTCCCTACTACTCTCAGTGGAGTATGAGCCGTCGATGCTATTTTTGCATTGTTTCACAGAGTCGAGGGAGCCGGTGGCCGTTAAGAATTTTGGAGTTTCTTTGACCTCGTCCCAAGCCTTGAAGTATTTGAACGGCTTTCCCGTCGACCCTTGAAATTGGCGGTATACGTCAGTTACTATATCCTCCGCACCTCTCCCGCTCGCCAAGTTCATCGAGCACGAATAGTAGTGCGAGCTAAACAACTTCATGTCTTTCATTGCGCGTTTCCAATGATGGCGCAATTTCTCCGAGTTACGAGCATAAGTACGACTCGGGCGAAGTCGGTTGTAGGTGTTGGCGATACGAATCCACAAAGCTCCCTCCTTTTGATTGTTGCCCGAGATTGGATGGTGGGATATATCTACCCAAACACGAGCAAGGCACACGGTCTCGTCCTCGGAATATGGGATGGCGCCGTCCGCTTCTACGTCCCAATTCAGCTCCTCATCGAGCTCGATCGGTATTGCGTCTCGGCCTCGAGCTCTTCCTCCGCGTCGTGCTCGGCTTCCTCGAGCTAGTTGAACCGGCGGAGGCACCTCCTGAACCTCGACGTCTTCCCCCGGTGGATCGGACTCATCGGCCAAACTCACAGCTGGAAGTGAGTCGTCGTCATCCTCATCGAATGAAGACATGCGACTTATAGGCAAATGTCTCGATCGTGAAGGGCCCGTCGGCGAGGAAAACAACGGCCTCGGTGATGATGCCGCTTGAAAGCCGCCTTGGTTTGAGAAATTTATCATGTTCGGCTTCGAGGCGTAAGGAAGAAAACCTTGGGGGCGGGTAGGTGTTGGAGTGTGGATGAGAGGTGTTGGAGTGTAAAGTGGAGGGCTTGAAGAGGTTGCATTTAGATAATTTGGGAAATTTGGATAATTTGGGAAATTTGGATAAGTTGGGAAATTTGGATAATTTGGGTAATTTGGATAATTTTGGTTATTTGGATAATTTGGGTTATTTTGGTTTGGATCGTTGTAGTCGTTTCCAAACCAAGAATAGGGGTCGTTGGGATCGACCATTTGAAATAATTGAAGAAAATGTAGAGGATTAGAAGTTGGATTTGAAGAAAATAGAGAGAGTTGAGAGAGTTTGATGAAGAAATTGGTGTGAAAATATGAGGAATGTGGTGTGGTATTTATAGAAAAAAAAAATTTAAAAATTTAATTAATTCGGTCAGTCAACGGTCAACGACCGTTGACCAACCGCAGCGTGACACGTGGCGGGCTGTGTCAGGGGGGAAACGGGCGAGAATGCGCCCGTTGGCCCACGCCCTCTGTGAATGCTCTAATGGAAACAAATGTACATATATAATACTCCGTAATATAAAAGTTGTGCGTCTCCTATTTGTTGTAAATTTATACCCACATTGTATTATCCTCATATATCCATCTAAATAGACATATAAAAGGTAAAAGCAACACGCAATCTAAAATGTTTAATATGGAGTAATAGTGATTTGTACTCCTTATTACTTAATGTTTCCTCAAACCATAGTCCATATCTATAAATTATGTAATCGACCATGTTGGTCCCAAAGAGGCGCTTTAGACAAGATTTATAGTGGTTCGGAGCAACTGCTCCTACATCCACTCTTATCATCATTCCTCGGTGATGAACTTCACTCAAATCTGTGAGTTTATGCGATAAGCACTCACGAGCCTATGAGTTTATACAATCGGCACTCATGGGTCTTACAACCTTTACAAACTAAACTCTCAAACTTCAACTTAAACTCTCGGTTTGGGTTTGGGTTTGAATTCGAATATTTCCAACTAATGAAAAATCCTTTTACAATGAAGATCAATGTAGAAGGCTAGGCCTTCTCTCTAAGGCTTATGGATATTTGAAAATGAAGCCTAGTTGGTGAGCTAGAAGGTTGGATTGTATATCTTGATGATTTCTTTTTCGGCTCAACTCATATATTTTTCATCTACTTTTCATGAGTTTTTACCTTCTATTTATAGTGAGAGAAAGCAAATCTATCCGTTGGAAAGATAGATTGCGTGCACCTAACTATGTCCAATCCAAATCAGATCTTTTACTTTATAGCGCACAGTCCAAGGAGAGTAGTTGTTGACTTGTTAGAACCTAGTCCTCCGCATTCGGTGATTGGACGGCTCACCGTACTTTTGAGCAATCTGAAGCGCACACGTGGTCTGGCAGTAACCTGCTTATTGGACGCTTTGGCTCAATGGTAGTCTGCTTTGAAATTACAGCTGAAGCGGCTAAGGGTGGAGACGTTTTGCGTAATGAAAGCGAGCTCCTTCACACTTAAACTAAGCACGCTCTTCGAGCTGTTCAGTCGCTCTGCTTTCATGTGGCTTTGTTGCAGATGCTTTGTTCTGAAAGCACGCTCTGGTCTTGGAAAGCGCTTTGAACTGGAAGCGCGCTCCGGCTTTCCTTTAGTCAGGCACTCCGGCTTTCCTTCCGACAGGCGCTTCGGCTTTCCTTCAAGCATGCTTTGCATGCTTCTGACCTTAGAGACGCTTTGCGCTTGGAAGCGTGCCCTGATCCAGATAGCTGCTTTGACCTGGAAGTGCTCTTTGGCTTTCCTTTTGCCAAGCGATTTGGCGCTCTCACTTAGACACTCTAAAGTTACACTTCAACATATAGAGCTCCTTAACAGATGAATTCTTCTAATACATTAAAATGTACATTACGACTTTAGAGTTGGATCATCAAAGATAATACGGGAAATATTCTATTCAAATTCGGGTTTTTGGAATCAAATCAAAACACATCTTTTATTATCAACTTGATTCAAGTTCTCCCTTACATAATATCCTAACAGGTCACACACGAGTAAAATAATTATAAGACAAAAGATTTTGATACAACAAACACGAACAAGTTGCCTCAAGTCTTTGAACTCTGATAATTGATAGTCCCCATTGAAAAATAACATAGGGCATGCGATATTTTTTTAGATGTTACTAATATAAAAATACTTTCATCCCACTATATACACACTTTTTAATTCGTATAGAAATAAGTGTTTGTGTGAAAGGTAAGAATAAATGTAAAGTTTGATCTTACTGATAAGATTTACATCCAATATTTATTCATAACAACTGACACTTTTAGATTTATCAAGGGGATTAACACTTTTACTCACAATAATTGATACTTTTACGAAGAATAAGAGAATAATGAATATTTTATCTTGTGGCATGTAAAATACACTTTATTGCTCAAACATAAGATTTATATAAATAACCATGATATTAAATCATTACAATACCAAATTGATAAAATTTATTGAATATTTCGATCATCATAGGATTGACACTTTTATTCACGATAAATGACACTTTATGAGAAATATAAGATGAATATTTTATGTCGTGAAAAGTAAAAGATGCTCCCATCACTAAATAATCAATATATTATTATATAAATAATCATTATAAATGAAATTTCGATTATCACAATAATTGTTACTTTTATTTAGAACAATTAACACTTTTATTTTTACTTTGACATAATGTTCATTGCGACAAATGCAAGTTTTAAATGTCAAAGGCTTCACAAATGGGCTAAACGTATCCTTTAAGCAAACATGGCCCAGTAAGCATATCACTATTTTTACTTTTTTTCACTCCATCCAAGGATGAATTCTTACGATCATTTTAAATTACCTATAAATTTATTTTAAATTTGTAACGCCCCGTATTTTATTTAACTAGTTAGCTAATTACTATTGATTGATTGTAACTAATCAATCACAATAGTGAAGATATATTATCAATTCTAGTATCCAAAATTCTAGAGCAATTACTTAGTGAGCAATAATCGAATCGAGTAGCGACTCGACTCCTATAGTTAATTCTTCCAAGTAATCGATTAAGAAGTGACGATAGAATCAAGTAACAACTTGATTTCTCTAGTATTTAGTTCCAATAAGTAATTAGTAATTGAATAAATAAATCATTATTATTCTTGGTCACATTAGCTAAACGTGATCGAAGCAGAATTTACTTGAAGTAAGAAATTGTCATCGAATTCTTGATTTTAGATCATTGGGCCAGGGCCCAATTAGCTGACTAGATCGGGCCAAGCCTAGAACAAATAACATAAACTAATTATTTAGACCTCATTTTACATATCTTACAAACCTAGAACAAATAACGTAAAGAACATAAAAAAAAAATAGCTTAATTCTTAGTGACTAAAGGAGTCACGTGATTACAAAGAAAAGAGGGATCGAATCCTACATACATCCAATCCGATTTTTTTTCCCCAAGGTACAACTCTTAATCTACAAGAGTACAAGGTGATACAAGAATCCCAAAATTCTAGTTTCTAAATGGAGAAAGAGATCAACCCTTGGAAGCATAAGTAGAAATCGGAAACGCAGCCCATCACCATTTCTTATACCTGCAAACAAGAAAAGAAAGTCAGCCTTTAGCAACAAAGAATTTGAGATTTAAAGTCTGAAAATAAGACAATACCTTAAGGCTAAATTGAGGAAGGGAATCAGCCCCTTTCTAACCTCAGCATGACCGCAGAAAACAGCTCCATTCTCTCGATACCTGCAAAAGAAAGAAGCATTGAGTAGGCAAATAGAAACAAAAGGGGAGGAAACCAGGCTGCAGAAAGAAGACAAAGAAATCTGTAGAAAGCTTCTCAAATAGGAACAAAGTTAGCACAAATTAGCCATCCTAGAGAAACTACAAACCATCCCTCCCAAGTTAACATTCCCTTCTAGTTCAAGAAATTCAAATCAACCCCTATATCACCACCCTTCTTCACCATTTAGATTCACACGCCACCACATCACTTACAAACATTCCATAGAGCAGATAAGAGAGAGTAAGAGAAAGCAAGGGGGCTGCAGCAACCAGAGAGAAGTGAAGAGGGAAGAAGCTAGCAACTACAGCCCTCAACCTCAAGGTAACAACAACTCGTATACTTAGGATGAGCATGCTACTATCTTCAAGCTAGTTTCTGCCCAAAATCCATCTCCTCTGGGCACAAGCATGAATAGATAATATCTTCGCACATGAGAACCAACAAACACACACACTAATCCAGTTCTAAAATGCTCATTCTCACAAAAGTAGAAGAATCAAATATGAACCTAGATAGATCATCAAACCCCAAATCTAGAACTAATAAGCAGTTGCACAATGCTCTCATAAACAAACCGAAGCCATATAATATCATCCCAGAATTTAGTAAAAGAAGCAAAACGACACATTTTTTTTTTTTTTCAAACACTTAGCTAGAGAGTAGAGGATTGAGATTTGAACCTCTGTCGAGGCCGAAACCTCAACACGGTGAAGAACCGGAATATGGAGAGCTGCGCGCCGGAGCCACGACGAAGGGCAAAGTCAGCAGCGACGCCTCACTGTCATCGTTTCGCCGAGGACCTACAACAAGAAACAGAAAATAAAAGTTAGCAACTCGAATCGAAAATAAACCTTACAATAAAATTTAACCCTAGAATCGAGAGCTTGATAAATCAAGTGGGACAAAATGTCCCCTGATTCGAAGAATCAGGGAGTTTAGTTTTAGGACCGAATCCAGTAGAGAGAGGAGAGAGACCGCCGGAACGCGGGAGTTGCGCCGGAGAGAGAGAGAATCGTCGAGTCCGAGATGAACACCGGCAGAAGTAGAGGTCGACGAGGTCGGACCGTGGATATTGGACGACATCTCGAAGCCTGCGCTTTCTCACCTCGCCGGCAGAGCCCCAATCATAAGGGAGAATTTGACAGAACAGAGAAGACCCCGATTTCGAAACTAGGAATCGGATCTAATGGAGAAACCACGAGTAGGTTTATCCCCAATTCGGCTAGGGTTTTGAATTGGGGAAAGAGATGCCAGCTAGAGGAAGCAACAGTCGACGACGACCATCATTGTGGCGCCGATCGAGGAGAACTGTCGGAGCAGTGAACAGATGAGCACCGGAGAAGACGACCGAAGAAGATGACCGCCGGCGAGAGAAACGACGGGAATCAGAGAGAGAAGAAAGAACGGGCTCGAACAGAAATGAATGACGAGAGAGAGAGATCTAGGGTCTTTTGTTCAGCCGGGTCGGGTCGCGGGTCGCGAGCCGGGTTTTATTAACACAGGCCGGGCCGAACCCAAACAGTTGGGCCGGGATTAACTTGGTGGGCCGGTTTTATCTATTGGGCCAGATTTAAGTAATTTACGAGCCCAACTGCCAATTAATTATGGACCGAAATACCACGATTTAAGTCGTACTCCACCCGAAATTAAATTTTGTAAATCATAAGGAATTATTCCGCGATTAAATAATTAACTTTAGCTAAGTTAATTGACCAAGATTCGATACTCAAGATTAATTGATTTAGCAAATCAATTACACGACTACAGACAGTAACTAATCCAGATTGACAATAAATCAAAGATTTATAATAAATCTATAGAACCGTTCATATAACAGTATTTATAACCTCAACTTAGATAACAGTAACCTCCGATCAGAATTAAAGCTAAAATCTTAGATAAGATTTTATTCGTTAGAATACGAATCTTACCTCGATTCTTAATCGAAGGGTACGCGAAGGAGGGACAGTAGCAGAAGCAGAGATCAAGTCTCGTTGCAGTATAGAGAAACAACGAGGTGGGCTTTCTATAAAACAAAGCATGTTTTATTAGATTAATAGCTCTTTTAAAGTATTGTCATGCCATAAATGTTTTCAGTTTTTGTATGATGTCTATCTGTTAAATGGCGCAAGGCCAATTCATAAATCGAATTCGGGTCCTTGAATGATCAGCTATTATTCTTGGACTAGTGTACACATCGATCGTGTCATTCCAGATAGTGACCGATCACGTGACCGAGTGAGGTGGCCACCTCCTCGGACACAACAAACTCAGATATGGTAGAATACTACAGAACTTAGTCTGCAGACGCTTTTAAGATAACTCAGTTTTTCGTGAACATAGACCTTTCAATAAAACCCTATGCTTCACTATGAATGACTTGACAATAAAAGAATATTTTGGGCATGTGTCCACTGAGTACTCTGTACTCACGCCCTGTACATTATTTCCAATGTGCAGGTTCAGCAGGATGAAGGGAGAGTGACCGGCGATGCTTTTGTCAAAGTTAGAAAGTAGTATTAGTTGAAGATTTCTCTTGGTAATACATGTCCCCATACATGTATTCTTAAACACATTTCCGTTGTGTACACTCTGATACTTCTAAACCTTCGATATGGTTGTAATTTAAGATCATGACGAGTGATGTCATACTTATTCCGTCTATCGGTGTTTATTCTATAATATGTTCGTACCAAATTCCTGAATTTCCCACCTTTCGTAAATTATTCGTTAATTTCCACCATAGTCACGAATCACCGAGCTTAGCTATCAATTAGCAAAGTGCGGTCGTGACAAAATTATTCTAGGAAAATATAGTAATTTAAATTTCATACATAGAATTTTTATTTATTTGATATAAAGTAAAAACTCTTTTATATCTAAAATTCTTCAAAGTTACTATAAAAAAAAAAAAAAACTAATTTTGATACATTGAATTTTGCTAGTATATGCATAATGAATCACCTGCATTTCCACAATGAATCAACCAACCACACACACACACATTACTTCATCAAAAATCAACAAAACTCTTCATCTCCACATTATCTATTTGCTCATTTTGGTGCAGGATCATGGCTTCCACCACCGGTCGTAGGCCTGCAAATAAAAATAAAAATAAAACGACGATTTCACAACCTTAGACGCGCCTCATGAAATAACCGTGCATCATTTTTCCGAACCAGAACCGGAACCAGAATCGAGATCAGAATAAGAACTTACAGTCCAAAGTAGACCTTGCAAGCATCATAGATCACCCATTGTGCCCCGGTGAGAGTTCCAATCATCAGAATACGAAGCGGGAGGCCCCGAGTGCACAAGCCCCACAATCCTAGCTTGTTAACGGCCTGCGATATTTACACGAGGCATCAATTAATGGTGGATGTAGTCGAGAAATTCTAGTGTTTGCGAAATTTAAAAGGGGATGATAATAGTAAAGGAAGTAACACGTACATCGGCCACGGTTGCTCCCTTGGCGTTGTTGAGGAACGAGACCAAGTTGTCGGCAGGGTGTGAGATGGTGGCGCAGAACACCCCGGCTATGTAGCCGCCGGTGAAGCTCACGCCCAGCTGCGTCCCGTTGCTGCACTGCTCCTTCGGAGTCGGGATGGCGTACTTGTATATGGCTTCCACCGTGTTCTCAAACGTCGCAAACTTCATCATTGTATCTGCACGCATTTAGCCACATTATACGCTTTCATCAAATCATGCTTGTACAGAATACAAATAAACAGGGGCGATTGCATAACCGAACCGGCATTGAAAAACATCAGACCGAACCCGGTTCTGGTCGGTTAAGAATCGACAGCATACTTACATGGGATCTGACGTCCCCACAGAGGAACAATCCCTTTATAAAGCCTACATAAACAAAAACCATCATGATTCACTCCATTAAACTAGATCAAAAGCACAAAAAAAAAAAATTAAAGAAAGCAATGCACTCACCCTGAAATTCCTTGAGCCCTCACAATCTTAGGAAGTCCATCACTCAAGCCTCTAGCAAAGGCAGGTTGAGTCTGGACTCGAACCTTGACGGCCTCCATGGGGCAAAGAGCGAAGCCAGCGATGAACTCAGCCGAGGCAGATCCGGCTAGGTAGATGAGGGTCTTGTACTTGGCCGCATACTCGGGTCCAGCTACGTCGGAGTAGTACTTCTTGAAATACTCGTAGAGGCCGTACTTGAAAGCACCTTGAGCGCTATAGCCGAGGAGAGTGGGAGCCCAGCCTTTGTAGAAGCCTCTTACTCCTTGCTCCTTAAGCACGATCCCGAATGCAGAGCTGATGTTCTTGTACTTTGCTGGATTGATCTGAGATTTCAAGATTAGATGATGGATTGATATGAGATTTTGAAATTGAGAGTAACACAAGAATCTCAAGTTCTTGGATTGATATGAGATTTCAAGATTGGATTCAGTTTTGTGAAGAAGGTACTAAGATAGTATGTAGATGCAATGTGCAGTTTGTTTACACTAAGTCCATGTTTGGTTCACCTATTTTTTATCATGGGAAAGGGAAACAATTAATGAATTTCATTAGTTTGATTTGAGTAATAGGTTATTCATTTTCCGTAGAAAGGGAACCCCTCGCAAGTGACTTTCTTTCGACTATCGAACCAAAGATTCAATAAAAGTAATCATTATTATTACCATTCTCTTACTTCACTTGATTCCATTCCCTTTTCATTACCCAACTTGAACCAAACGAGCACTAAAACTAAATGGGATTTTTATTTGAAAGCTACACCATAATCTAATGTTGAACTAACTACACACCAAATATTGGGATGGAGAAAGTGTACATCTCCTAAGTATTTGAGCATAAATCACACCGATCGAATCAGAAAATCAAATCTTACCCAACCAAAAATTGGTTGTTTGGTTCGATTTACGGTTCGATTTGGGTTGAAAATCCCGAATATTATTTCGATTCGAGTTTAAGTTGAACCAAAAAGGAACATTTTGAACATGAATCACCTATTTATCTCAATTTATATTTTTGTTATTCTTCTCTTGCTATGATGATAGATGGACCCGGATGATCTAAAAATAATGAGAAGATGCATATATGATGCTTATATCGATTATAAAAAGTATATTTATATGAAAAAAAATACGATTAAACATAATTCAAACGGTAAATGGATGAAAATTATGATTTTGGTTTGGTTTGGTATAGCCTTCATTTCGTTGTGATTTGGGTTGCAAAATTTTCACACTTCAATTTCCGATTCGAACACCATATGTGAGAATGATCCATCCCTAATTCCCAACAAATTCAGATCTCTAATTCTAAAAAAAAAAAACAAACAAAACAGCATCATTCACTATCCAAATTACCCAGTAAGAAACATCATAAGCAATCCACAAACCACAAGTAGAGAACCATCGCATTAGATTCAAATCTGAGTATCTATATATCTATATATTAAAAGCCCAGTTTAAAATTAGAAATCAATTGCAAATTGATTTCAAATCAATTTCATAATGGCAATTTTGTGATTTCATCTTAATATGAGATTGTAAGATTATCCTGCAAGTGTGAACACAAAATCGAAAACTTGTACGTGTGCAGCCAAGTCCGAAATTTGTGCAGCTCTCTTCTCTATCTATAAATTTACGTATTAATTTTTTTTGACTTTTTCTTTAATAAAATTTGCTAACTTTCCTTATTATCTCTATAAATTCAAATATCACAATTTTCAAATACAGTCAATTTTTTTTAATTAATCTGTTCAAACATAACATTTAATATTTTCATTTACCTAATTATATTTAAATAAAAATTCGTAACATATTCAAATATAAAAGTTAGTATATTGATAGATTTATTTGCAATAATATATGAATATGATAATTCAAATTTTTATAAATCCAACAAATCATGATCAAATCATTTATAGAACACATAAACTACAATTTGTCTAATATATTTATGATTATTTTCCTCACGTAACCCATGAACCAAAAATAATGAGAAACAAAATCACTCAAATAACAGTATGGCTCATTAAGATTTAGTAGGATTTAATTAATGTTTGTATGATTTTTATTATTTTTTTATTTATATTATTGTCACGTCATCTATGGACACATTAAGCATGTCCACGTCTTATATATTTTTTTCTTTATTTATCACAAGGACCATGTCTTATATATATATTTTTTTCTTCTCCTAAATTTGTTTTATGTAAGTGATATAGAAGATGAATACTAAAGATATATATGGGGTGAAGAAGAACAAAATGTTGGGAAATGAAAATGTTTTGACGACGTGGTCTTCAAAGAAAACGATTCAAGTAGTCTTTGTTCTCTATGTCGTAAAGATTGCAAATTTATAAAGTTCTATTTTTCTACAAGTGATGGAGTAAAATATAATCACTCCATACTTGCGGTTTTCCAATAAATTTAAATTCAAGTAGATTTTTAAATATAACACTTTGTTAAAAAAACAATTAAAGCATTGGCGCTAAAAGTTAGATATCTCAATATCAAATTAGCTAAAAAAATATTCGACTAGATAGGATACATTTATTAAATAACAAATCTCCACAATAAAAAATGGAATAATCAATGTGTTCATTTAGTGTAGAATTGCATTTTAAACATGCATAGATTCTTATAATATATGGTTGTTTTAAAGTAGTTATATTTAAATGTAAATTATAAATCAACTAAATAAATTAATTATATATTTTCTTAAAGTGTTTGTCTTAACTTATTATTTATAAAGACTCAAATGTCCCCCTTGAGCACAACAATCAATTTATCTACTTCCGATGTGGCAGCGTCATATTGTCAATTTGTTAAATACTACATCCATCTCATTTAATTAGACACGTATTCTGTTTTGGTCCGTCTCAACAATTAGACATATTTTCTAAAATGGCAAAAAATACTTGGCTAGAATTAACTCTCTCTCCTCAGAATTAATTACAACCACATATTCTCCACTTTTTTTATTTTTGGATCTATAGTAAATGTCTCTAATTAGTTGAGATGGAGGTCATATGATTTATATATTTTTGTAGTTAGTTTTAAGGATATTATATTTATGGTATTCTTTAAATATATGAAATAATCATATCAATCTTGAGTATTTTAAGTGTGTTCATAGTGGGCATTGAAGTATTGATTATTTATTGTGTAATATCGTTTGTAATTTTTCATATTGGGCGTTTTGTTTTCATTTAGATTGATTTAAAATTTAGCTTCTTCTAACTTTATATAAATTATTTTAAATTATTCACGATTGTGACACAACTCTTATCCGTGCATCGCACGGGAGCGAATACTAGTAATAATCAAAGAGAAACTAGCTAGTAAAATAAATAAAGAGAATTAATAAATGAAGAAAATTGAGGTAACTAATTACCTGCATATTGCACTTGACGACATCCATAGGAGTGACGGCGGCGTGGGTGAGGCCGCAGCACAACATCCCACCGGCGGCGCAAGCTTTATAGTACGCCGGTGAGAACATCTCTATTCTGCCCTCCGCCGGCGCCGGGATCATGAACGGCTGCCCAGACGGCGGATTCTTGATCATTTTCTGGTCGAAATCCGCAGATTTCTTCTTGGATACAGTGTAGAGGAAGCTCGGGATCAATGATCTCCGAACTGGGTTCTCCGAAAAATCCATTCTTGGAAGTGGGCAATTCTTATTAGCCTTCAGCTAGTTGTTGAATATTTTGATGATTCTTTCTTCTTTTCGTGTTGAAGAGAAAGGGGACGAATATTTGGCGCGCCGTTTTGGAATGTTAGCTATGTATAAATAGTACTGAAATTTCAAGAAAACAGTTGAGAAATTGAAAGGTCTTAATTTGAAATTTCTCGAGTCCAAGTTCAACTGCGTTTACCATTTTCATTTTGATTTCCTTTCTCATCACGGAACTCTGATTCTCTGTTTCCCAAGTTCTTGGAATTTTAATTTTCTTTTCTGACTGTCAAATTTACGATTGTGTGTTAAATATATTTATTGAATTTTGGGAATCATTTTTGGTGGTAAAATGATCCCTCTTCTTCCCACAAAAATTATTGCACATTTCTTTTGGAAAAACTAATTTACGAGGAAAATAATTCTTGAATTATTCAACTAACATGATTCGACCTATTTATCAAATATATTCAACGCCTAGATAATTTGACATTTAAAATGAATATACGTGCCCATAAAATATACTATCCACTCTATAAATTTATTTTTCTTTTACAATGAACGACGGATAAGTTGATAGTAAAAAAATAGTAAATGTATTTGAAAAATACTATCATCATTGTATATGTGAGAATTCGATCTGTTAATTTGTTTCGTCTAAAAAACAGTCATTTCTTTCAAGTATATCAAATCTCAATTATTAATCTACAAATCACATTCTAATTGGGAAATCAATAATTTGGAATGATAGAGCTCAAATTAAAATAGTCGCTTCAATTCTAATATTGAAAATCCAATTTTGGTTTTCAATTATTTTATTTTAGATTATTTAATTTTTTTCTCACAAATATACTACTATAAAAGTTTGAAAAAAATAGATAAATAATAACTAATGAAACTTTTCTATTATATTGAACAACAAACAGTTTAACATTTAAAATAAATATACACCGAGAAATATTACCCTTTATTGATGTATTTTTCTACTGTAGTGAACAATGGGCATTTAAATTGATTACTACTATTGTAAATTATTGAACTTTACATTCAAAATAAGTGATTAATGCTTCCCTACCCACCGTGGGCATACTTAATATGCCCACAGCTGAGGTGGCAGCATTATATTTAAGGAAAATAATAATTAATATAACTTATATAAATAAACTTTACCATAAAAAACTAAACCCTACTAAAAAAAGTGAAGTCCAAAAAAAATTATTGACGTGACATTGTCACGTCAGCCGTGAACACATTAAGTGTGTCAACGGTGGGTAGTAGATCATTTCTGCAAAACAAGTATGATAGCCGGAAAAGATACTGCTCTTCCTTTACATATTTGTATATTACAAAGAACAACGACTAGATTAATAGTTGCAAGGAATGTAATCACCTAAAAATGATATCTCTCATAAAATATCTCCTTATTAAATCAAACAACGTGATAATTAATTCAGAATTAATACAACTATGTGAGAAATGTTTTATCGGAGTGACTTATTTTTCTATTACATCGAACAACGAATATATATATATATATATTTTAAAAAATACAACTACCTAAAAGATGCTACACACCTTAACTTATATTTATATTACATTAGACAAACGGACGGCTTGACATAGAAACCAAGTACAACTATTCAATAAATAGTAACCTTACATAATTATTCTCGAGAAATTATTGAAGGTAATGTTCCATATTGATTTATTCAAGTAATATATTTATTAGCCACACATAACATATATAAATTGATTGTTTAATCTATATTCTTCTGTATGTAATTAAAATTTGTTTTAAAAGAACATTAAGCTCATGAAATTTCCGAACCTTCCACATTAGTGACTTAAATAATAGGCAAACCTGACATTAGAACGTCTACAACTACTGGAGAAGTCATTCTATTATATTACATCAAACCAACGAATTTCACGGTATTCAAAACAAAACTATATGATATCCCTCTTTAATCTAATTTTATGTTATATGTACAACGAGAGCTTAACATTTAAAAATTGAATCAATACAGCTACTCAAGAAGTGTTACGCTCATTAACATGTCAACGAAGCGCAGCTCAGTTGGTAAGACGCTTCCCCTCCAACCAAGAGGTCGGGGATTCGAGACACCTGTGGTGCGTGTGTGTGTGAGTAGTGTGTTGTTTGCCTGATAAAAAAAAACATGTTCTTCTACTTTTACAGTGGGCAGTTTGACATTCAAAACGCATATAACTAAACGAGAAACGTTGTCCCTCATTGACATAATTTTTCTAATATAATTCAATGCCAACATTTTTTCTAATAAACTAATATTGCACCCGCGCGATGCACGGGAAATACTTTTATTTTTAAGTAAAAATAATTATAATATAAAGTGAGATGTTTATAAGAACGTATTAGTCATTTAAAATTTATCGACATCTCTAAATATTCTATAAAAATTGAATAAAAATCACACAAAGCAAAAGAAAAATTTGAAATTTTCTTGTATTTAAATTAAACTTACGTCTACAAAGTTTCTGATTTCTTATCTAACTGAGTAAATATTATTTAGCTTAGTATAAAGGATATTACATACTAAAATATTTTAAATTTTGATAGTCTAGATAAAATACATTTAAGAAGACAAACAATGAGAAAAATTAGTTAGTCAAATTAATATTATTACTTAAAATTTAATTAATGCTATATTAAATTAATTAAATTTAATGAACAAAAACTATGACTTTTTAGAGTAATAAATGTATTAAAGTGCATAGAAAATGATAATATTACATTTATAATGTGAACAACTAATTAAATAAAAATAATGATAAGGCTCAAATATCTACTACCTCCATCCCATTATATTAGAGCTATTTGCTTTTTGAGTTTTCAGCACGCTTTTCCACCGAAACCTAGTACGAGTTTTAAAATATAATTTTGATGTATTCATTTTTTCACGGGATACTATGACACTCATAGTATCCCGTGAAAAAATGAATACGTCAAAATTATATTTTAAAACCCGTATTAGGTTTCGGTGGAAAAGTGTGCCGAAAACTCAAAAAGCAAAGAGCTCTAATATAATGGGATGAATGTAGTATAATTTTAGAGGGAAAGTACACTATTGTATTTTAATAACAGAAAACATTAACACAATGTATTTTCCCGCCCATTTTTCACATACATTTTTTTATTATTTTTTTATCTAATTAATTGCCATCATTTTTCACAAAAGCCACCATTCCCAATGTAGTATATTTTTTTATTACTTTTCTTTTCATTCAATTTTCATTGTTCTTGACAAAAGGAATCAATATTGCTTTCTTTCTGCAAGTCTTTTCTTGGTGCATGCGATTTCTAGAAGTCCAAGAGTCTTAATTTAAAAATTATTCTTTTTAGTTATTTTTAATTTTTAAATTAGTCACTTCTTTTTTCTCTATAAATACATGTTTGTCATTTCAGAATGTGTTTTTCTACTGTAATAATTTTTCTTTTTTTTTTCTTATTTTGTTATTGTAGTATATATATATATATATAAATTTTTCGTTCCTTACCAGTTACATACAATGTTGTTGTTCATACAATTCTCTTTCATCTTTTTTTTTTTTTTTTTTTTTGCAGGTACTATATTACAAGATGTAATAAAAATAAAAGTGTTCAATCAAAATTGAATAATCATATAAGCTTTGCAACGTAAAACCTGCAAGAAATTATTTACGAATCTACAAGGTATAAATTTTAGCGCCAATAAAAATTAGTTTTACTAATGACCAAATCTGTAAAACTGGTCGACTTTAGCATTTAGTTCAAGGGACTTGAGTACAATAAAAGACACCATTATATTTGTTGATAATTCAATTTTATCCAGTTAGACTCAAATATACCACATGATATTATATGGTATATAATTTCTTCTTTTATCTTTTTTCTTTGTATATTCTTCTTTTGTTCAGAAGAGGAAGAAGCAGTACTAGAGGTGGCCAAATGCGGGTTCGGGTACAGAACCGTACCTGTACCCGGCGGGTACGGTTCCAACAAATCGAACTCATACCCTACCCGCGGTATAGGAGGGTACGGGTACGATTTCGAGTACGACAGGTGCGGGTACGAGTACGAATACAACCCGGCGGTTCTAGTGGGTTTAATAATTAAAAATACATTTAAAATTCCATTAGTTGTATCTCGAATTATTTGCAAAAGAAAAATATTATTTTATTATAAAGATTCCAACAACTTAAATATAAATTAGACCTCTAAATGCTAAGTCATTGGAGATCAAGTTATTTAAAACTTTAATCTCCAAGGGCTGAGTACCGTTGAAGCATAATTAGTGAAAATTTAATGAAAAAAATTACTAAAGTAGGAAAAAGAGTGCATATATAATTAAAACTAAGAAATAAAAAATATATTTTAGATGAAATATATATCAAAATTGCGGGTCAGCGGGTCGGCGGGTCGTGGAACCGGCGGGTTACAGTTCCAACTTTCAGTACCCGTACCCGAACCGCCGCCTTCGGCGGGTACGGTTCCGAACCCGAACCGGCGAGTACGGGTACGAGTACAAACCCTCCGAGTATGTGTACGAATGCGTGTACGGGTCGGCGGGTACGATTATTTTGACCACCTCTAAGCAGTACTCATAAAGATCAATCCTTTTGTTTCTTTCTTATCACAATTTTTTATTCTACTTTATTCTACTTTTTTCTGATTAATCATATTGATTTTGGAAGTGCGGGCAACAAAGTTATTACACCCCAAAATTATTTCGGAAGTATGGGTTTTCATATTGTTTTCGATTGACCTTTCTCCTGATTTCTCCTAATTGGAGTATTAGATATAGTTTAAGTAGTTATAATAATTGTTTTTTAAAATATTATGCTAATTGTTAAAAAAATTTGACTATAATTATTTCACGGGTTGTTTGTTTGGGGTTTCTGGCATGGTCTTATCACAATCTTTTTGAGTTTAAACAAATACAATTTTAAATATTGAATTATATGAGTTATTGATGTAAACGAATTCATATAAGCTATTTCTATACCCAACTATGAATTTATATTTTAGTATATGGAATTTATTAATAGCATATAATTGTGAATTGACACATTTTGTATAAAGGCACATACTGTGCATCCCCGGGAGTTGTGAATTGACACATTTTGTATAAACAAATCAAAATGAATAACGAGTTGTTATATGTGAATTTTTGGTATTGATCCACTAATGTTTACAAATTATATTAATTAGTATATTAAATATGTATAATGATTGCAGTCCAAAAAATGACAAATCGAATTGTATACTAATATATAGAATTAATATAACTACTTTTATAGTAAAGTGGCATCATTTGGATGTTGCTGCTGCATCAATTAGATTTTAATAATATTTGTTTCAGTTGAATTTTATTCATTATACATATTTAACACTTTCTTCTAGACACCTTCTCGTATTCTCTTTTGCATGCAATCGGTCTTTCTAGACTAAGTCACTAAGAGGTAAAAATACTTAATTAATTAATTTTTTATAATTATAAATCTAATTTAGTTGGATTTAAATGGAATTTATTAATTATTAATTTCTTTTTCCTAGACGCCCTTGCATATTCTCTTTTAATTTACATGCTGCAGCAGAATCATGTTTTTTTTCTAGACTAATAAAGAGACCAACTCTATTTAACTCTTGCTCCAAAAAAATAACTCTTGCTAAAAAAAAAAAAGAAAAAAAAAAGAAAGACGCTATTTAACTCACACTATTAATTCAAGGTAATCGAAAAGGCATATAAAAGTACTTCGTCTATTAATTTCATTTTTACCAACTAATCGAACTTTAACTTAAAAAAAAAAACACTAATCAAATTTAATGTACTCATCTTGCTTTTAAAAAGTCCATATCTTGATAACTTTTTGATAATCTTCCAATTTTTTTTCCATTAATTTCTTATTATTTATCTTATTTACGATAAAATATATATAAAAAAAAATAAAAAAATCAGGTACGCTAATGTTTTTTTGCTTATTTTTCCCCGTTTCCATCTTTCTTCAGCTCATATACGAGTGTTATGCTCGAAATCATAGATTATAATGTTACCCATCCCAAGTCTGTTATCTAATTATTTTCTTCTTTTTAAGAAATTTTAAAATTTAGTCAATAAAAAAAATGTTAATGTTGTGCGCGTAGACACAAAGTCTTGAATTGGGGGGAGGTGAATAGTAGATGATTGAATATTACTTTTACAATATTTTTGTTATGTTGAATATGTTGTTGCATCTTAGTATGTTTTCCAGATTAAAAAGTCATTGACGTCGTATTCAACTTTCATATTAATCCAAGGTAACCTTCATATTAGTATGAGAAATTTGTACACGAAAATTAAACATTATTTATTTGTATACATGGTATATTTCAATTAGAAGAAAATCAATAAATTAACAGAGTTTTCTAAAATCTATTACTAATGTGATGCCAGATGTATAGATGTCACTTTTATCTTCAGTTGTTTTTATAAGCAAACAAACGAGATGGATCAACTCGACAAGACGAAGTGCGTGTAATTATAGAAGAAGAAAATATAATTACATTATTATAATTTAGAGTGAAAATGTAAAATAAGGGGCTGCCCCAAGTAAACTTTTACCTTCTGTCATGAAAAATTATCCATAGAAAAGAATATGAAAAATAAAGAAAATTGTATAATTTTTTTCCCACTAAGAGAATGCACCTTAAATGTAAATAAATACAAGTGTCCGTATTTTTATTACTTAAATTAGACGTGTATACTTTCATTTAGTGGCTTTTAAAATTGGATTATTAGCATTAAAATATATGAGCTTTGGCGTAATTTAGATTTTGCATCTTAAAAAGCGCCCTGAAATAATACAATTTCATGTTTATATATTTCTTATCATGTTAAATATAAATGTTAGTAAAATATAATTTCCCGTGCATTGCACGGGTACACAAACTGGTAATTTTCTTAATATATTACGTTGTTAGACTTAATAAAATTTCAATACACAACTCGAGATAAGATTAAACATGGAATCAAAATGGCTAGCTAGTCTCAAATCTTAATTAGTTGAGAAGATAACAAAAGAATAGGAAAGTGAGATGAAAAATTCACGGGGTAAGGTTGTTGCAGTATTTACGATTTTTGCAAAAAGATTCACCTCTTGATCTGAATTACAAAATTGAAAAATTATAGTAACATTTAAATTTATGAAATTGAAAAAATATTGTTGAAATTGTAGAAATGTTAAAAGTCCACAAATATATTTTGAATTAACAACATTCCAACCTTTCGATTCTAATCACATTATTTAATCAGTATGACACTATTAATAGATGGTAAAATTCAAGCATGTAATTAATATATCTATCTGATGTAGGAAATCCGATTCTAGGGCTTTTAGGTCATTTTAATTTGATGTCTCAATTAGTTGTTAGAATAACACTTTGTAATAGCGTGGTTTACGTATTGTATTAATACTAGAAATATTGTTACATTGATTGAATATTGATGAACAGATGAATTCAGTTACTGAAACTCTTTCTTAGCTCGACTCTCTTCTCAAAATTCTCACTCATTTTACTAGATTCTACATGGTATCTACAGCTCAGATTAAATCTGTGATTGTTCTAGATTTATTTTAAAAATGATGAAAGTCGATCAACACACTAACTGAAATGTCTTATTCAAAGAAGAAAATGGCGAGAGCTCTCTATGAATGTGGAGGAGGGAAAGAGAAAACAAACTGGAATGTGAGATCGGAATGGAAGATGATGGCGAAGAATCACCGCAGTTTGAGACGTATTGATCACATCGAAAAAATACCGCAGTTACATGCCTCGGATCACCCGAGGATGCAGCTCGTTTTAGCACCACCAACATGTATTAATTTTTTAAATTGGAGTAATCGATTCGTCGCACATCAGGTGCGAAAAGCAAACTTAAACTTTTAGATAGAACTTTACTAGAGCCAGATGTGAGTGTTAAATACTATAAGCAGTGAGTCGATCAAAGTTGATTACTGGCATGGTTTCAAGTTGGATAATTAACTCATTTTCGAAGGAATTAGTGAATTCTTTTTCGCAGTGTGATACTACAAAAGAACTTATGGGATGCTCTATGTCAGAGGTTCAATAGATGTAATGGACCTAAAATTTGTAAACTAGAAAGATATTTTATGGAGTATTTTACGAACTGGACTGCTTTATGGGATAGAATTGGCATGTCCCTAATAGATTGTGTCTGTCATTCTAGAGTTGCGTTAAACAAAAGAGAGGAACATAGAAGGTTAGTTAAGTTTTTGTTGGGGCTAAATGAGAGTTATGAGACAATAAGGAGTCAAATCTTAATGTTAGATAGTGTACTTAATGTTGATAAAACTTACTCCTTGATTATTCAAGTCGAGGATTAGAAAATAATCAATGACAATATACATGAAGGAAGGGGTCAAATCAAATGGCAATGCATACGCAAAAGCAATGATATGATAACTTACCAAATGTAACTCATAACAAGAATGGTCAGTTTGACATGAGGTTAAGCAAGGAAGAAAAGAAGAAACTGAGGCGCGTGGACATTGTAAAGAGTCTGGTCATGATCGATGAATAAGTGTTTCAAACTTCATGTATATAGAGAATGTTATAAGAGATAATAGACAGAATAGAGGAAAATGTGGAATAAACTTTGTAGAGAAAGATAATGAAGAAGAGGCTGACACTGTGTATGAGAGGAATGCGTATAGAAGTAAGCCTGTGGATGTGAGCAGTTTGGACACTATGTTTTTAGCATAGTTCCAAGCATGGAAAGATCCATGAGGTAATAGATTCAGGGGCAAGTACCCATGTATGTTGTGAGCTGAGACTGCTAATATGCACATTACCTACAGATTAGAGAGATATTGCACTAACCAGACGGTTCTTACAAAAGAATGGCAGTAGCAGGAAAAGTGAGGATCAATTAAAAAATTGTATTGTCAGATGTGTTATTTGTGTTGGGCTTTACACACAATCTCCTATATACCCATTGCACAATTGATACATAAATCAGGAGTGAGATGCGTGTTTTATCAATCACACTATGTATTTTACATTGTATGAATACTAGAAACATTGCTACATTGAAGATTGATGAATTAATGAATTTTATTACTGAAACTCTTTCTTAGCTCGACTCTTCTCAAAATTCATTTTACTATTCTACATATTACACTATATTTGCAACTCAATATAATTTTCGAATTTTGAAAATTCATATGATATTATCATTATTAATGTATGTTATAGTAATTACTAATTTTTCTTATAAGTAAAACTAAAATGATTTGTAAAATTATAAGACAAATTAACAACGGTCTAATGAAAGTGATCAAAATATTCATGCATTCTAACAATAAAATAGTTATTACATCCCTTATCTACCAAAAATAAGATTATTTGAATAAGCTTTGCTTACTTTCTTAAAATCATTTTTCTACAAAATATAGCTAAATGATTTTTTTTTTCTTTTGAATATTTTTAAAAGAACTAAACGAATTCCTTATGTCACATTAAAACAGAACATATCTGTTGTAGTTATTGCAATTTACCTACGAAAGTGGGCAGATATACAAAAAAAAGAAAAAAGAAAATAAAATTAGCAATACAAAATAAAAGCAGCTTCCTTAGATAAAAAGGATTACAAATCCAAAATCCAAAGTCACGTGCCTCCCCTGAATATGTCACGTGCCTACACATCATCAGTTGATTTCTATTTGCTGCACATCATCACTCCCTTCTTAAATGTTTCTATTGAAAAAATTCGATTTTTTTTTCTTTTGGAAAAACGGAAAAAAAATTACTACATGAAACGAAAGCAGCCATTTTCAATAATTTTTTATAACCGAAATAGGTGAATAATGCTTTGATCCTTGAGAAATTTACCATTTCAGAGTTTCCGTTTTTCTCCATCCATCAAATCGACTTCGATCCGCAAGTATTATTCATCGAAGATCCGAAATCACTTTCTGCCAAAGCTGTATGCAATCTTGTGCGCGAAATTGAGGTACCTCTTAGGTCCAATCAGTTATATGTGGATTTCTTTCTAGAATTTTGGATTCCGATTTTATGTTGGATCGTATATTTTCTGATCTTTGTGTAGTCAGATCGAAATCTGGTCGGAAAGCGGTCGGTTCCTCCTGTAACGGACCGGGATTTCGGCCTCCAACGAAGGTTTTTATGTTATTCATGATTTATTTTAGGTTTATTTGGGCATGATAGCTTCGTGAATGTTTGATTTGGCTGAAAAGATTGTTTCTTGGTTCATCCGCCTCTGTCATTTCTTCTGTTTGTAGGTTTGAATTGGGTTGGATTAAGGAGAGATTTTCCAAGTTTCACTCTTTTGAGGATCTGCACTTTTCTTATTATCTTTTTGTTACTAGAGATTTCTGATTAGGTAAAGTGATGGCAACTCCTGGGGGACCTAGGCCTGGGAATTTCCCCCCGAATTATAATCCCAATTCCCTTGCTAATAATATGCAAAACTTAAACATTAACCAGCCTAATCAGCAGCAGCCAAGCAATGCTGCCCCTAGACCTCCGAATTCTTCGCCTTTTGGCCAACAGCCTCCGCCTTTCGCTGGTAGCAGACCGGGCCCACCTCCGCCTGGTATATTTCCAAGGGCCCCAGGCCCCCCTAATGCTCCCCCTCAATCTACATTGCCCCCAAATATGGTTCCTAATAGACCTACTGGCCCACCACCGGGATCTCAGCCCCCTCCCTTTGCATCAAGACCGCCCCCACCTGGGGTCATGCCACCATCCATTGGTGGGCCTGTTGCTCCCTCGCCTCCTCCACCAGGCCCACGTCCCGGATCTTACCCGTCTTCCCCTATGAATTCAGCTCCCTCCACTCCTGCCCATGGAAGTGGTTTCGGTCCAATTAGTAATGGACCGCCTACATTTGCGCCAGGGATGGGACAGAGTGGGCCACCGTTCCCTCCTGCTATGGGTGGTAGTATGCCGAGGCCCTTTGTGGGACCTCCACAGCCACCAACGATGGTGTCGTCTAGGCCTTCTTCTCAACCGATGCAAATGCGGCCTAATTTTGGTAGTCCGCCTACTGCTGGCCCGTCTGCCGCTGGACAACCTGCACCGCCGTTTTCAGGCCCACAGCAGAATATGGTGCCGCCTCTAGGTTCGTCACCGTTTTCAGCACCAAATGCAGGCATGCAGCAACCTTTGAATTCTCCTTATGGGATGCAGACATGGCCAGCGCAGCCACAGCAGGTTAATTTTATCAATTTTACCACTCCTCTGTCGTGCCGCTATGATGAACAGTTTTGTTACATTTTTTTTTTCTGCACTTTTGATTATTCTTCATTCTGCTACACAAATTTACTAAAATCGACCTGTAAGACCTACTTGAACCTAACTAATGAAAGTTTGAGCTTTTGTTTTAAATACATACTACCTCCATCCCATTATTAGAGCTTATTTCTGTTTTGGTCTGTCCCATTATATTAGAGCTCTTTCCTAAAATGGTAAAAAATACTTGGTCACAATTAATTCTCTCTCTTTAGAATTGATTATAGCCACATATCCTTTCATTCATTGGTTTCTGTGCAAGTCAAATAAGCCTTAATATAATGGGATGGAGGTAGTACATGATTTGCCCAGCAAGCTATGAATGAGGGTTAGGCAAATTGCACAACAAGCAAGGATCATGCTTTGAATGATGAGTGGATCACAAGCACGAGACCTTTTGTAAGGATTATACTGAAAATTATCAATGTCATCTGTGCTAGAGTACATGATGGCCGAAATTCGTTTAGTTGCTGAATAGAGGCTCTGAGGGAATATGCTAATTTTGAATGGCTTATGATTTGGGTGTCTGTGTTTCTTGCTGGACTACATATGAATTTCAATTTGTAGTTGGGATACCTCCACTAGTGCTACTGCTAACTACTGATAACAGTTCCAGTATGCTCCTGAATTCAACAACTATGTCAGGTGTGGCATTGGGATACAATAGTCTTGTAGTTTTTATAAAAAGTTATAATCATTATCAATTAATGGTCATTTGTCTAAGAGTGTGCCATGCTCTTGTACATTTTGAGTTGGAAATAATTATTCAAATTCTTGCTGAACTTCTCTTATTTCTAGGCATAAAATCTGATAAGACTTTTGTGGGAGTGAAATTGTTCATGAGGATGATTTTAATATGATAATATCAAGAAAATTAAAGAGAGGGGTTGATCAAAAAGTGAGAAAAGGGAGCTAAGTAAAACAATTTAATACCTTTTCACAGTTATTGCATTGACAGTATGCACAGTGTTCTCTTTAATTTCATTCCCTGTTTCTGTGCAATCCTTGAATTTGTATGTCAACTGATTGTACTCGTTACTTGAGAATGAAGAGCGTAGAAATTATTCATGTTTTAACTGAAGTGTTGTTATATAAAACATGAATCATAGATCTAGGACTTGGTAATGAAGATATATGTCTGTTTGCTTTTGAAGTATGTATATGTACACAGATGAAAGTGCCACGATTTGGTTGCCCCTTCGGGGCTCTTGCTTGCAACTAAGAAATGCCATAAGTTCTTTCTTGCAGTTCTAGGATGTTTGAACTTCACTATATATTGATCTATGGTTCTTGATTTCTTGTAGAAACTGCAATATCAAGATGCAATTTGAGTCTTTTTGTTAATTTGGGGTCATTTTTATAATATTAGTAGGGACTGAAACTCACTCATTGAACAGGCTTCCTATAAGTTTTAATAAATGCATCAGATTAGATGATTTGGTCTGATAGAAGTGTGCAACATATATTGGCCTTAAAAAGATGTCTTAGATTGACCTGAAAGATCTTGCGACACTCTGTAGTTAACTATTCAATTTATGATTATACATCTAAGCAAGCATTAGGCAGGACTGGTCTTCTGACTTTGTTAATGCTGCAGCTTAATAACATCATCCATTTTTGTCAATTAGATTACTCGATCAACTACTTGAGTTTACACTCTAAATTTAGTGCTAATGTCTAGGGTGCTCCTCCTCCTCCAATTCCTGGGCCTATGCAGCAGCCTCCACGGATGTTTGGAATGCCACCAGGCGGCCAATCACTTCCAAATCAATCTATGTCTCTAAGCCAAGCAGGGCAATCTAAAATTGATCCCAACCAGATTCCCCGCCTTGCTCCAAGTGCTTCTGTAATTGTTCATGAGACTCGTCAGGGCAATCAGGCAAACCCTCCTCCGGTAATTATATATCTAGCTTTGGACTTTGGTCAAGTTTGATTCATGTATATTTGCCCAAAGTTGGTATTCCTCCTCCAAACTGTTACCTAGTGAGATATTCTTCAATCACTTCAAATGTTCAGTGTCTTTGTCTTTTACTCATTTATCTCTTCTTTGTGAAGCCTGCAACAAGTGACTACATAGTTAAAGACACTGGAAATTGCAGCCCACGCTACATGAGGTGTACTATTAATCAGGTTTAAGCATTTACTTGCATCATTTGTTGCTTTGATAACTATCTTTTACTTCTCATTGTTTCTAACTACTGTTGTACCTTTTATGCGTGACTTAGTCCTAAGGTTGAAACTGCTAATAAAATTGGGTGCTTTCCTTTGGTGTATTAGGTTCCTTTGACAGTAGACCTTCTATCCACATCTGGAATGCAGCTAAGTCTATTGGTCCAACCACTAGCTCTTCCACATCCATCTGAGGATCCTATCCAAGTAAAGTGAAGCATTTTATGTTTCTTCTTCTTATCTGTTATACTGATTGCAAAAATTTGTGCCTCTTCTGTCTGCCCTGTTATTATTTGAAGATTGGGTGTTACTTAAGACCTCGAGGAAAAGTATAATATAGTTCTTCGGCAAAAAGAAATTTCTAGTAAGCTATTAGTAGTTCCTACTTCCTACCATGTTAAAAGTTGATTTGCAAAGTTTATATGTTTGACTCTGACTTCAATGCTATACTCACTATTTTAGATTTGAGGGTCACATGACCTTTGTCAGGATCATCTCGCAGGTGCTAAATTATTCTACTTTCTTGTCTTATTACTGCTAGATTGTGGATTTTGTTGAAAGTGGTCCTGTTCGATGTTCTCGTTGCAAAGGCTACATTAATCCTTTCGTGAAGTTTATTGATCAAGGAAGACGTTTCATTTGTAACTTGTGTGGTGAGAAATATTCTTTTCTTACTTTATTTTTTGTAGTTAGTGAGTTCCTTCTTCTTCTTGTTTTTCTTCTTTTTTCTTTCATGAAGTTGTTAACATAATTATGCAAGTTCAACTCCATGAGGGTGCCTGTCGTCTGTTTTTGCTCAGCTCGAAATTGGAAGTAACTAATTAACTAGTGAATTATCTAAATTTAAAAATAGCGATATATTGAGCTCTTACAATATGCCAAAATCAGGACCTATAGTTGATATAATTCTAACCTAAGTTCTTAATTACATTGGTTGTGGGAGTATTTGCTGTGTTTATTGGTAGTTGTTTCCTATCTAGATAATTGCTCAGTTTGAGTCATATGCATACGTGATATTAACAGATTATCAATAAGCACTTCGAACTTTACCTTCCCTTTTTTGCATATTCTTTTATTTATCCTTTTGTTTTTGGTTGTGTTTCAGGATTTACAGATGAAACTCCACGTGACTATCACTGCAATTTAGGTCCAGATGGCCGGCGCAGAGATGCTGATGAAAGGCCTGAGCTATGTCGGGGAACAGTTGAATTTGTTGCTACTAAAGAGTATATGGTAAGTTCCATATGTTTACTAGATTTGAATCTAGCAGGTGTTGAATTGGGATGAATGATTGTTTATAATTAATCATGGCTGGTAATAAATATACAAGTAGTTAGAACCAATCACTATGTTAGGTATCCCTAAATATTGCACTGTCAATGCAAAAAATGATATCCATTTTATGATTGCAATATCATTTCTCTTTTAGTAGGTTGAATTTTCTTGCGACTGTGCCAACAGTGTGATTATTCTAAGAAGTACATCCATAAATTCAAGTACAAAGATTTGATAAAAGCTTAAAGCTCTGGCAGTCTCTTTGAGGGGGTTGTTATGATTCAACTAGAATATGCCCTGTATGACACAGATGGGGGATGGTGAAGAAGAGACACATTAAAGATTCATAAGATGTTATATCTAATAAACTTCTGGGTCTAGAAAAATAGAATTCTCTTTGTACTTTGTATACTACAATAGCTGCTTTATTGGCATACACATACAGCTTGTATTTTTGTTTACAATAATGATGAGGTTTGCTGAAATTCCAATAGTACTTTTAGATTTATGTTGACTTACTTTTTATGTGCATGTTTGTCGTGGAGGAAAACAGAGCTTATATTGACTTTGAAGTTTAAAACCTTCTTATTTGTCGCCGTGTCTTGTGTTTTTGCTTATTCTGTTTCAGGTGCGTGATCCAATGCCTGCTGTATTTTTCTTCCTTGTCGATGTATCCATGAACGCTATACAAACCGGTGCAACTGCAGCGGCTTGCAGTGCCATCAGCCAAGTGATAGCGGATCTTCCAGTAAGTTCATGCATGGACTTTTCATGTGATGCATTTTATTCGAGGAACTTCCATAGTCAATGAGGAATTAAAGGCTGTATAATTTTCTTACTTAAGGGTGAAACTTGGAGGTGGATGCATAAAGAACAAACTTAGGGAAAATAATTCTTAAAATTTAGCTTGGAGTTGCATTGATGTGTTTAACTGCCAAATGAGTTCTGCTAAAATGTTCACATTTTGAAAGAAGGTTGGGCTGTTGACAATAGTCACAATAATATATCATTTTTTGGACTTGCATGAGCTGTGAAAGTAAAAGCATAGATATTGACTAGCCATTTCACTGCATTCTTGTGGTATTTGTTCCAAGTTGAGTTTTGAGCAGGTGGAGTATAATTATGCATCAAGTTAAGAGGACCACCTGAGAATTCTTTATCCGTCAGCAGTGAGAGAGAAAAAAGTTAATCTGGATTGACTATGTTTTTCTTGCAGAAGAGTCCTCGAACACTGGTGGGTATTGCTACATATGATTCCACCATCCACTTTTACAACCTAAAACGAGCTCTACAGCAGGTTGGTGGAAACTTCTTAGCTTATTGGTTGCAGAATAAACATGTTCTCTGTTCCTTGATTGTTATTTGTTCTGTTTTCTTTCAGCCATTGATGCTCATTGTTCCTGATGTACAAGATGTATATACACCACTAGAAAGTGATGTTATTGTTCAACTTTCTGAGGTTGGTGCCCATCCTTGTTTTAGACTCTCCTAGTATGCAGATCCTCCCCAAGCCCCCCCCCCCCCCAAAAAAAAAGGAAAAAAGAAACCTATTTCTTACTTTTAATTGTTATTTTTTTTATCTTCCCTATCTTACAAACTTTCTAAATGATGGGTTTTTCTATTGGTAACTGCAGTGCCATGAGCATTTAGAAATGTTGCTCGAAAGCATCCCTACAATGTTCAAGAGTAATAGAATTGCTGATTCAGCTTTTGGTGCTGCAGTAAAGGTATGTCTTTGTAATGTTTTTTGGAGTTTATACTTCTTTAATATATGTCATTTTTAGAGTTTATACTTCTTTAATTAGTTTAATATATGTCATTTGACGTCATTTAGTTTTTGGCTCTAATTGATGGGCAGATGGAATTTGCTAATTGCTAAGGACATTGTGTTCAATATAATATCCTTGCATTGATGCTTAAATGTTACTGTATTTAACTATTTCTTACTTTAGGCTGCTTTCCTGGCAATGAAAAGCACTGGTGGCAAACTTCTTGTTTTCCTGTCAGGTAAGCTGACATACAACTGTATCAGCGTTATGAGTATGCAAGCATCTCCCCTTAAATATATATGCCTATTGTACTAGGTACTAATAATTTATGATATTGCAGTTTTGCCGTCACTTGGCATTGGATCTCTTTCTGCTCGAGAAGCAGAAGGCAGAAGCAACATGTCAGCGCAAGAAAAGGTCTTAATGCTGCACATATCTTTTTGTTGATACTATAATAGTTTTTATAATGACTTGCTGCTTATTTCCATTTTCACATGTCCATCTACAAGTTTTTTTTCGCCTTTTGATAGGTGTCAGCTGTTGCTAAGGGACGAAATTGAATTAGTTGGAGTTATTCTTTTAGTTGATATTTTATATAATCAAGTTTCTGTTCTATTGATGAGTTCCTTTTCGAAGCTGTCTTTACTTGACCAACTTTAGGCCGATAGGTATAGTATATAAATATCCGCGAAGTCATTATCAGGGCTTAGAAGATTATTGTTAGAGCTAGCTGCTACTTGCTCGGTGAACTTATGATGTGGAGGGATTATCGGGGTTAGGAACATTGTTGTTAGAGATAGTTGTTACTAGGGATGAAAACGGATCGGATACGGACGGATAGTGCTCATACCGTATCCTAAACCATATTTTTTTCTCGGATTCGGAATCGGATACGGAAAAGCCGGATTCAGATATGAATTCGGAATATTCGGGATATGGAAACGGGACGGATACGGGACGAATCCGGGCCGGATTCGAATAAATATAATCGGATAATATATTTCATACGAAAATCATCTGGATGTAATTAAAACATATGAAAAAAACTACCTACGCAATATTTCATAGAAGTTCTAATGCAAATTATAAAAATTATATCTACTGCTAATAAACCATTTTCAAAGAATGTAGTAGAATGTAAAAAAGTTAAAAGATTATCACAGAATAACCAATCAAAAACACATGAGAGGGAAAGAGAAAAAGTAAAAAACTAACAATGCCAAATTCCATTTCAAACAGACCTCATAACTTAAATTAGTCTATGGTATTTGGTCAATTTCTTTCCAAAATATTGAACTCGCATGCACAACACATACCCCAAAATAAACATCTAATCTCTAATTAGAGAATTAATGTCTTCAATTGGTCAAGGAAGTAATGAAGCTCAATTCTAAGGACGGTGCATCACTTCTTAGATTATTTCCAAACAACAAAAGTTCTTCAAGGAGTCATAGATATCCCCGAGGGAGAGGTACAAAATCAGTGAATTTTATTAGCAGTGAGATCGAGGCATTCATAGACTAGAAGAAGAGTTAAGAGGCTTACATAGTTCTTCAATTTGGTGAAAATATAACATGCTCTTCACTGAAACATTTCGTCGAACATACGAATACATTCTTCTGTTACAAAGAATGCATCAATTTTATACCAACGCTAATAATCTCCATTATCACTACAATCGACGGTATAGTAATAGCAGCAGAAATTTCGTGAAAGGTAATAAATGATTCACCAATCCCCTGGGGATAAGTCGATAAATAATGTTTTGTAGAACTAGAAATACCCAAATTTATTGCTAATCTAATTTCTTGAATGGTTGTGCTGGGTTTGGGAAAGAGATTCGGAGGCTGTGAATTGTTGGCAGCGTTGGGCACCTCGCCGACGGCAAGGTTGAACGGCGACGGTGGGTCTTCATCCAATCGCGGCGGCTAGCGGAGGGAAGAAAATGCGAAGCAGAAGAAGTGTTGTGAGGCAGCTGGATTCCCAACTTTTTCCTTTTTCTTAATAGTAAAAATTGATCTTTTTTTTTAACGTAAATGTTAAAGAAGAAGTAGTACTATTATATATATATATATAAAATATAAAATAAAATATATTAAATATCTGGATATCCGGATTTGTTATCTGGATAATATCCGATAAAATATGGTAAAATTCGGATACGGTCGGATACTATGTAATCCGTATCCGAATGCAACTATCCGTATCCGAATCCGTATCCGCCTGAATACTAATTTTTTGTACCGAATTTGATACCGACCGGATACGGCTCCGGATCGGTCGGGAAATATCCGATCCGTTTTCACCCCTAGTTGTTACTTGCTTGGTGAACTTATGATATACTCATAACTTAGCAAGTTGCCACTAACTAGAACAATGTTCTTCTTGACCCTAACTATGTCTTCTCCAATATTTATATACTATATCTATGGGCCAAAAGACTGTCCAGTACAAGACTGACACTTATTTAAATTGAAAAACAACTTAACTAAATAAAATAACAACTCTTATCATTCGATCCCTACTGATGGGATTTCTATCATCGTTCTTTACCATGAGAAGTGAAATGCCCTACTAATAGCAAGAGCGCTTGATTTCAGGAGGCTCACAAATTGCTCCAGCCTGCTGACAAGACTCTAAAAACTATGGCAATAGAACTTGCAGAGTACCAGGTGACATAAAATTTTCTTTGCTGGAAATCCATGATACTGAAAAAATATTGCCATGTTTTTGTTTTAGAATCACGGCCAGCTGATAACTTTATCTCCAGGTGTGTGTTGACTTGTTTATTACAACGCAAATGTATGTGGATATAGCTTCTCTCTCCGTTATTCCAAGGACAACTGGAGGCCAGGTAATTGAATAATGTTCAAGTTGTTTTTCATATAGTTACCACAATTTATTTAGCATTCATATCTCACCATCTTAAAAAAAGCAATCATATCACACTTTAAGTAATGAATTATTTGTTCTTTTGGATGTCTGGGCATCATTCTTTAGGATATTTATTGTGTTATTTTCATAATCTGAATTCGTGATGGAATTCTGTAGGTGTATTACTATCATCCTTTCTCGGCCTTTTCTGATCCTGCTAAGCTTTACAATGATCTTCGGTGGAATGTCACAAGACCTCAAGGTTTTGAGGCAGTGATGCGTGTTAGATGTAGCCAGGTGAGCTTCTGGAAGTGCATTTTTTGAGCTTTTATTTATGTAACAATTTTTCCCTGGAAAGCAAGCTGCTGCTGAATTAAGGCTAGGTTATATTTTTGTTGTTTTCTCGATAGGGTATTCAAGTTCAAGAATATACTGGAAACTTCTGTAAGCGCATACCAACTGATGTTGATCTACCTGCGGTATGTCTCTTTCTCACTCTCTTTAACGTACAAGATAAATACATACATGGAGAATATTCTAAATTATATATTAAGGTGATTTATGCCTTGCTGATCTTTCCTAACCTTATTGACTGAGGTAAATCCTTAAATGTAGTTTGTTTCTGAAAATTGGGGAAGAAGGTGAAGGATGCTCCTTTTTTGTTTTTCCTCCTTTCTTGTTGGAAGACATATTTCCATGTAATTTCACAGTAGGAAAAGAAATTCCCCCATTAATTCCACATTTTATTTGGGCCATTCACGTCAACATTTTGGGCCCGAAATATTGGCCCGGGTCATATCTACAACTATTTTGAAATGTTGGGATCTTTTTTGTATATTCTAAAGGCCAGGCTATATTCTCAGCTAGACTTGAAGATCGGGTCACAGACTACAGTTTCCGTTTCTGAAAACCCTATTAATTTTATGTACTCAAGTCTGGATAGTATATTCTTTTACTTAATTGGAAGTTCATTATGCCCACTTTTCTTTACGCAAAAATGCTATCAAGTTTTGTAAATGTAAATTGTAGAATACGTGGCTCCATGTCTAATACCATGATCTCTTACAAACTTTCTCCTTCCTTTGCTGTTACATGTGGTGTTACATTATACGTATATTATTTTCTTAGTTCTTCGATTGCTTCTGTTACATTTTGATTGATCTTCATTTTGCTAGATTGATTGTGACAAAACGATAATGGTCACCCTGAAGCATGATGATAAACTGCAGGAAGGCTCCGAATGCGCTTTTCAGGTACTACATTATGTCTCTGCTGGAATTCCGTCTGATTGAATATGTTATCCCATGTCTTAGAATTAGAATTCTTTTTTTCTTTTTTTCTTTTTTCCTTCAGAAATTTCTGGAGTGTTGCTCATTTTCTTGTTCTCTTTGTATTTTGTAATCATTATTCTAATGACTTTGTATGATAATTTGTGTAGTGTGCCCTGCTTTACACCACTGTCTATGGACAAAGAAGAATCAGAGTGTCAACGATATCACTTCCTTGCACCAACATGCTCAGTAATCTATTCCGCTCTGCTGATCTAGACACCCAATTTGCTTGTATCACAAAACAAGGTACTTTGTTATTATAAATTTCCTGAGAATTCTTTAAGTTTGTTCATTACAGGTGGCTATGTTGTATTGCTTGGAGGCTGCGGCAATTCTAACTAATTTACTATGCTATTTTTCTTTCTTCGGTTCCTTGTACGCTCTTTTTTTCAGCTCCTTTTGATTTTATTTTTTGGATGTGTTCTCAACATTTGGAAAGTTTTTGATTGTAGGCATCTAGTATAATATTTGCCACTGACTCTGTTGCTCTGTAATATCTGATGTGACAGCTGCTAGTGAAATTCCTTCAGCCCCTCTTGCACAAGTCAGAGATCAAGCTACAAATAGTTGCATCAACATTTTATACTCGTACCGAAAGTTCTGTGCTACGGTGTCTTCAGCTGGTCAACTTATTCTGCCTGAGGCGCTTAAAATGTTGCCTCTCTATACGCTTGGTAAATTCTAAGGTTCTTTTAAGTATATGTATTGTAGATTCTCTTGATAGAGTCATATCACCCTTGCTCCTAGTAAATTTGAGAAAACTCCCGGAATTCCTTGTAGTGGCCGAGTTACCTGTTTTTTGTGGAATTAGTCTGATATTTTGAACTAAAGACCTAATCTTCTCGCCAGTGCTGTCATTCATTGAATTCCATGATGCTCTGAGTATACCATTTCCATTGTGATATAAACAAGTAAACAACAATTTGCCTTTTCCAGCTTTACTCAAATGCACTGGATTACGGCCAGATGGAAGAATCGATGATAGGTCTGTTTGGATTAATTATGTCTCACCATTACCTACTCCTTTGGTGATCCCGTTGGTGTACCCTAGAATGATAGCCATTCATGACCTTAATGAGAAGGTACGGTAACTTATGAACAAAAATATTTAATGTTTTTTTACTATCTTTCGTTCCTTCTAATTTTTAATGCTGAATTCTCAGGAGTTAGATGATTCCATTATTCCCGTAACTATCCCACTTTCCAGCGAACACATTGCTATTGACGGAATATATCTTCTTGAGAACGGAGCTGATTGTTTAATTTATGTTGGTGAAAATGTTGAGCCAAATATTTTGCAACAGCTGTTCGGCATTTCATCACTTGACGAAATTTCAAACCAGGTACTTAATTAGGACCCTTGTTCTTCCCGCATGAAATCTAAAAAATATGGTCAAAGTCATGTGCTACATAAATTTCCTTGCATTCATTTGTTTGAAAAGCATCTACTCGTAGATCCTACAATTCTTAATACTTGTTATAGCATTTTCCTCTTTCTCGTACTTTTTTCATTCATCTCGCCTTTGATCACTGAGTTCGTCATCTCTGATTATTTGCCATAAAGGGGGAGCACTCATTGCTATTTTCTTTTCATCAGTTCATTTTGCAGCAATATGACAATCCCATGTCAAGGAAACTGAATGACATTGTAAATGAGATAAGGCGCCAACGATGTTCTTACCTACGGTACGGACAAAATTTTCATCATTGCTTGTACCACTTAATGAAATATTTTGTTCTATGACATTTGTAATTATCCTCACATGCTTCTCAACTTTTCTCCTCTCTTTCTTATTCTGCAGATTGCGACTCTGCAAAAAGGGAGATCCGTCAGGTTAGTTTACGACAAAATTCACAACTCAACTCCCTTTTACGATACATTTGAGTTCCTTTGAAGACAATAAAATTCTATAGAAATGAAAATGAATATGAAACTACGGAGGATCAGAGAAATCAAGAAATTGAAATTTGATAATCATTGCTAGCAGAAGAGAGAATCTTGTGTTGTATCGAAACATCTTTGATGTCAGAAGCTGCTAACTGAAGTGTCTTACGCTTTCTTTGTTAGCAACGCGGTTTTTTAATTATATAAACCCCATGGATTGGTTTGCTATTTCTAAAACTGCCATTACTTCTCCTCTCAAAGATTTGTTTCTCTTTGTAGGGATGACGTTCTTCTCCTACCTGGTAGAAGACAAGACGGCTAGTGCATTCTCATATGTCGAGTATCTAATATATATTCACAGACAGATTCAAAGTAAAATGGCTTGATGCAAAAGTTTTTGATACCTCGGAGAAAAGTACACGAGCTGAAGCTGCCGGAATCTTGATTTTTGCTGGGACTGTGAGAGATCTCAATGGATATATATTTCCCTTTATCGTGAATTTGGAGGTTATAATTTTGTTTGACTATTGCTATTTTTGATGTGTTGTTCCTTGATAGGGTTGAAAGAAACAGAAATAAAACTCAAAGGAGTTGCTTTCAGGTTTTGGATTGTTTTTATCATTTTTTTTTTCGAGATATGTAGAAACGTATTCGTTATAGATGGAACACATAAATGTTGTATAATTATAATTATATAGAAGATTTGGTGATCCTTTTTATTTATTTATCAAACACTTTTAAGGCAGTACATCCAATTAAATTTGACAAAAACTTGTGTCAGCCGGAGGCACCGTGCGGCCGGGCCCAAAGTGCCAATCTTTATACAGAAAAGTGTCAATCTATATGAATAAAAGTGTCAATCTTTAACATAATTATTTTACGAATAAAATGATAATTTTTAAAAGTGTCAATCTTTATACAGAAAAGTGTCGATCTATATGAATAAAAATGCCATTGTTTTAGCCCGACCGCACGGTGCCTCCGGCTGACCCAAGTGTGTCCCCCCATTAAATTTTAATTTTCTGTCGGTTGTGCTTTTCTTTTAAAGTTTACGTTGCTTCACTTGTGCAAAAGGATTTGAAAGGATTTGAATATTGTATTAATACCTTAAAATAGCTCTGTTCAATATCAAATTTATAGATTATTGTGCAAAAGGATTCGAAAGGATTTGAATATTGTATTAATACCTTAAAATAGCTCTTTTCATATCAAATTTATAGATTATTTCCGTGTAACGTGGGAGTACAATTCTAATTCTATTCCAATTCAACATGACATCTACTATTATGTACTCATGAGGATTAACTCCTCTACACATCACATGTATAGGGGCAAACCCGTCGGGTCAAAATCAGTTTGGCTCATCCCTAAATCTTGTCGAACCAAAAAATCTTAAATATAACTTCATCCAAAATCTCCTTTTGTGTAAAATGGGTCGGGCAAGATCAGACCGACCTAAACACGTCCTGCTCAATTCAAAGTTTGAGAAGTATAAAACTATCCAACTCAAAATCAGACCTGTCATGTCAAGTTTGGCCGGATCAATTTTACCATCTCTAGTCACGACTCTATACATATTTGTATATAAATTAGCATCGATATATCACCACAAAAAATCATAGTTACATATATTCAAATTAACATGAAGTTAAATATAGCAATACATCAACATGTTTAGAATAGTATCTCAAAAAAACATGTTCAGACTGTTATCTCAAATCACATAATATGCCAGTTTCTTCACAATTTAACATGTTCTAACCAAAATTGTTGTATTTTCTTACCAAGTTCAGATATTATTTGAAAAAATTATCCAGAACATACACTAATCCTAGATTTTTGAAAAACAATTCGAAGTTACCCCTATTACAACCATTCAAACACTACATCACTTCACTCAAAATATGGTTTAGAATCGATAAAAAATTATCAAAAACGAAGGCATATCACAGAGAGAAACTGTGAAACCCTAGAGATTGATTCACAAAATCGCCAATCCCCCTAGATCCTAAATCGAAAACCCTAACCCAATGACATACTCTCCAAATTTTTCACTCAAATGCCACATGCAAGAAGGTTGAAAAAGAATCTTACATATGCATTTATGAACGGGTGGCCGCTGGGTATAACTCTCTCCGGCTCTTCCGTCGGAGTTGGAGAGCGCCGCGGCTCAAATTGTTCGCCGGTGTCGGCTTCACTTCGCTTTCTCTTATTTTTCCCACTCGCCATGCCTGAAAACAGTTGTCGGACGGCGGAATGGAGGCTTTCAATGCTTCGCACGGCCGGCGGCAAGTGGAGAATGACATTTGTCTGGCGTCATGGAGAACTAAAAATGTGGTTGAAGTTTCTTGTTAGGGTTTCAGAAGTGGGGAAGTTCAGTTTTCTGAATAAGAGGGGGAGTCGAGAGGTTGGGGGAGAGAAAGTTGGGGGGGGGGGGGGGGGGGATTCGACAATTTGAGTGAGAGAAAGTGGGGGAAGTTTTGTTTTTATGCCCTAGGGGTATTTTAGTCATGTTTTCAAATTTTGGGCAAATATTGTGTAAATCTTATGTTTTGGACAAAAATTGTTTTTTTATACTCTAATAGGATATAATAATTGTTGCCTCATCTGTAAAAATGCATTGCAATATATGTTTAATTATAGGCATATTCGCTATAAAAAACACAAATAAGTAATTCTCGAAATATGATTTATATGTTAAGTTGAATAAAAAAAATAATAATAAAAAAAGCACCAAACATCACTAAGGATTAATGCAAAATAGAATTACACAATATGCATTAACCATATATAAAGTAGTTGCATAATAAAATATTACAACATTATGGCTGAAGATTGTGCGCAATCAAAATTTCAAAATGCATAAGTATCAAATAAAGAATGCATTATAAAATAAAAATATAACATCTCTTCTAAATATTGATTACAAAAAAGAGAAAGGAAAAAAAAAACCAAGAACGTTTCGTTAATAGGATATTGAGCTCCCAAATTAACGGATTTTATTTTGGTATAATCTCTTTCCATATTGTAAAGTCTTATAATTACCCTTATTCATGTCAAGAATTGATATAAAGTTAATTATATTATGCATCTTTCCTCCACATGTACAGATCTTAGCCGTTTATTTATACTTAATCAATGAACTATGTTTCACCTAAAATTAGTGCTAGCAATAAACTAGGTCTATCGTAGACTAACTAAGTAAAACCCGAATGTCGATTCTCAAGGACAACTTAACAGGGTACTTAACTATATGAATACACACGCACTAAACACTCTACGAAAGCAAGTAAAGATTTTAGGGTTTTAAGAATTATATCCTAGGCAAAGAACTAAATGAAAGCAATTAAATTAAAACAAGTAAATAATTAAATCTTTAATTAAAACTTAAAACTAAACTAAAAGCTTTAAATCTACCTAGGCAAATATTTACTACCTCCATCCCATTACATTAGTCACATTCACTATTGCGGCACGTTTTTCCACCGAAACCTAGTACGGGTTTTAAAATATAATTTTGACGTATTCATTTTTTCACGGGATACTATGACACTCATAGTATCCCGTGAAAAAATGAATACGTCAAAATTATATTTTAAAACCCGTACTAGGTTTCGGTGGAAATACGTGCAAAAAGGTAAATGTGACTAATGTAATGGGATGGAGGTAGTAAAAGAAAGCAAGAAAGAAAGCAATTAAAATGAATCTAAGACAAACGAATCTAAACATACTTTTTAAAATAAATCTAAGTAAAGTAATTAATTAAAACTTGGAAGCAAATAAAATAAATCAAACTAAGAACATGCAAGAACTATTAAAACGAATCTAAGAAAACTACTTAAGCAAAACGAATCTAAAACTAAAGTAAAAGCAAAGGAACTTGAATTAAATAACTAAATGAAGAACAAGGAATTTAAGAAAGAAATTAAAAACCTGAATTAACGAAAACTCGAATCCGGCTCCTCGAATGTTGGAAGCACACTAAACTCAAAACTAAAGTATTAGAAAGCTAAAAACTAATGGTAGCAAAAGTATTTTCATTCTAAGAAGTTTACATATTTATAGGTTTGGAAAAACCTAATCTAACAAGGAAATAAAATACTAAAGTCGGCCGAGCTGAGCCGTCGCCCAGTATGGCGAGCGGCCGCTTGGTCCCTCCTGCGAAAATCCTTCAAAAGTCGGTTGAGCGGTCGCCAACTTGAGATGAGCGGCCGCCAGCCTTGTGCTGCAGAAATTCTTCCTCAATTCATCCTTCTGTTGAGCTTTCCTTCCTCTTTTCAACTCTTTCATCATCTCGATCCTTGTGTCCACCTTTCCTACACTTGAGCACAATAAACACATAAAAGCAAACAAAAACCAACACAAAACACACTCAACTTAACTAACAAAACTCACACAAAAACACATTAAACAAATCCCCCACACTTAATCCGTTGCTTGTCCTCAAGCAAAATTATTCAATCCATTTACAAACACAAGCTTAAAGAGTGATAATGACTTGGCTTCAGAAATTTTTCAAAAACAAGATATACCATGCAAAACACTTCACCATTCACTAAGCAAGTTATAGCAAGTTTCAACTTTCAACCGCTTGAACATAAATCCTCACAACATGGGTATAAATATGTAAGTGAACTCTCATCTCTCAAGTGTTTAGATTAGGACAAAGAAACACTCAATTCAAGTCACACAAATTGCCTACCATAAGCTTGCATATCGTCTCACCTCTCCACTACTAAAACGTGTGGTTAAGACAAAGATCAAATAGGACTTTCTTTTGGTTGTAACGTAGGCTCTTTGGTAGGTAAGAAAATTTGGCTAAAGTGAGTTAACAACCCCAAAGGCTTATTCACTCTCTTTTCACTCACATTCCAACACTCAATCCCTCCCACACTAGTTCAAGCCATATCACAATAAAGCTCAAAACATAACCAAGCACAATTACAATCTCATCTTTTCTTTCTACCTACTTATGCTCTTATTCAACTCTTTTTTTACTTTTCTTTTATTCTTTTTCTCTTTTTTTTTTATAAAAAAAACTAGAGCTTATGTAGGTAGAAAGTACTAACTAATAGGTCCAAGATCATTTCTTCTATCTCCTTTCCCAATATTTTCTTTTGAAGAACACACCTCATATCATTCACAAGTTAATTCTCATCCCAAGGCTTTTTTAAATAAAATTAGGTCTAAAATAGACCTCAAGGCTCAAAGGGGCTAACTAGGATAAAATAAGTGAACTTGGACAAGGAAAAAGGATAAGAAGGGCTAAGAAAAATGGCCTAAGATCCTTTCTTCGTCATAAAGCACACTATGTAATCTCAAGGAAAAAACCAACGCAAGTTCTAGAGACAAGAATGCATGCTTGAATATTCACACTCAAGAAAGAAAAATGACTATAATGATATAATAGTCAAAATAGGCTCAAATCTCACACAAAATAGGCTCAATGATCCATGTTCTTAAGAGGCTACAAGTCTACATTTACCAATCATGCTTAACAAACAATGACATGCTTCATATTTCCTTTTCAATCAAAATAAAAAATCACATCATTAGCCCATCATCACAACTTCTCACTCATGCTTGAAATGACCCAAACAACATGCTAAGACACGAAACCAAAGAATTAAGCATGCTTTCACAAAACAACATTAACATATAAAACATCACTAAAAGTTTCTAACCCCTCCCCCACACTTAAATCAAGCAATGTCCAGAGTTGGATACGGGACTCGGAAATGGCGAGCAAGAGTAGTAGCTATAGAGGCGAAAGTCGGCCTCACATTCTTCCGAAGTCGTATTTGCTCAATTTGATTCCAAATGATATTGGAAATGCACACCTTACGACCTTGCACCGCTGAGCACATCAAAAACAATTCCAACTTATTCACCTTGCTCGGCTCATGCTTTCCGGAAATATTGTAAGAGAGGAACTTGTGAAGCAAGTACAATGCCTTATCCTTAATGAATGCACTTTGAATGTTCTTGCCCGTCCAATTATCTAACCCCGTCAACTCTCTCCACCCCTCATTCGGGTTAAACTCAGCCAATGAAGTAGGAACCGTTCTATATGCATCATCACCTCTAGAAAATCTAAACAAAGTATGCATAAGGTTCCTAGAGACCTTAACTAGCCGTCCTCCCAACCTACACTCCATAATGTCGGCATATTCCATTGAAAATGTCGATATCATCTCCAAACATAATTGGTCATACCCATCCTATTCCATACTTGCAAACATTCTCAATCTCAATGCATCAAGATATTGAATTAACCTACTCTTAACCCCCAAACTCTCAAGCAAACCCCAATTAAAATACATAGGGGGATTCATCTCCAAATTATTCAAACGGGTAAAGATTTTACCTTCCACCGTCATTTCAATCCGAAAGGCACACCCCGGGTAGTTGATTCGGATATCACGACTTGACTCTCCCTCGTTGAGAGCTCTCTTCTTGGCCTGTCGAACCATGTCAAATATGGAATGGAGCGTGAAATGCAAGAGATTTGGGACAAGAAACTTCACCACCGGAACTGATGTCGAGCGGCCGCAGGTAAGGGTGAGCGGTCGCCCACTGCTGCAAAAATATGAGTTTGAGCTGCTGTATAATTCCAATCGGTCGGAAGAGAGGTGAATATGGAGGCGACTTGATGTTGAAGATTGGGAGGGTTATTCGCCGGTGATTTACGAGGAAATTGAGAGGAGAAATTTTTCGTGCTTGAGAGAAATTGGAGAGAAGAGATTGAATTATAGGGTTCCAAAACCCGTCTGCCCCTCTTTTAAATTACAGGTTGAGCGGCCGCCAAGTCGGGCCTGTGGAAAGCGGCCGCTAGGTGGCCTGTGCGGAAAAATTTCAAAAACCTACAAAATAAAACGAAAAATTAACATAAAAAGTAACAAAAATCAAACATGAAAAATACCAAAACGTGGGTTGCCTCCCATGAAGCGCTTGTTTAACATCATTAGCTCGACGCATTAAGTATTTTTCTTAAAAAGGTGGTAGATCGGAGATTGGTGTTTCCTCAATGGTGTGAAGTGTCGTTTTTCCTTCAATGTAGACTTTCAAACGATGCCCATTCACACAAAATGATGAACCCGATGCTTCATCCATGATCTCGATGGTTCCAAATGGCATCACTTTGACAACAGTATATGAACCGCTCCACCTTGATTTCAACTTATCCGGAAAAAGTTTACGATGATAATTGAACAACAAAACCTTCATTCCGGGCTTGAACTCTCTATGAAGAATGCGCCTATCATGCAACCTTTTTATCTTGTCTTTGGAGATCTTTGCATTCTCGTAGGCTTTGTTCCTCAACTCATCCAACTCCTCCATTTGAAGTAATCTCTTGCTCTGTGCATTGGAATGAGTGAGGTCGAGTTGCTTTAGCGCCCAGTAAGCTTTGTATTCTATCTCGACGGGCAAGTGGCATGCCTTTCCGAACACCAATCGATATGGACTCATTCAGAGAATACCCTTGTAAGCAGTCCGGTATGCCCATAACGCCTCATTCAACTTCTCCGACCAATCCTTTCTCGATGATTTCACCAATTTTTCCAAAATTTCCTTGACTTGTCGATTGCTAGTTTTTGCTTGGCCCGAAGTTTGAGGATGATACGAAGTCGCCACTTTGTGTGTGATTCCATTCTTCTTCATTAGCTTCTCGAACAACTTGATGCAGAAATATTTTTCCCCGTCGCTAATGATTGCTCGAGGAAACCCAAACCTACACAAAATGTTCTCCTGGACAAACTTCAAAACCACATGAGAATCGCATGTCCTAGTGGGGATAGCCTCAACCCACTTGGACACGTAATCGACAGCAAGCAAGATATATTCATAACCATTGGATTTTGGAAAGGGACCCATGAAATCAATACCCCATACATCAAAAATTTCAACTACCAAAATGGGGTGTAGAGGCATCTCATTTCGTTTCCCGATTGAACCAACTCTTTGGCACCGATTACATGCTTGGTAGAAGGCTTGAGCATCCTTAAACAAAGTAGGCCAGAACAATCCACTTTGAAGCACCTTGAGTGCAGTCTTTTGACCACCAAAATGGCCTCCACACACGCCCTCATGGCAATGTCTTAGCACCTCGACTTGTTCTTTGTCCAGAACACATCTCCGGATGACATCATCCTTTCCAAGCTTGAACAAGTATGGATCCTCCCAAAAGTACTGCCTGCAAGTATAAATGAACCTTTTCTCTTCCTGTTTGGTTAGTTTTGGTATGCATTCATTATCAACTAAATAGTTAGCAATATCCGCATACCAATCCTCTGTTTCAACTTTAGACACATTTTCATAAGGAAAAGATTCAGGAATGGCATTATCATGTGTAACGCCTCGTATTTTCTTAACTATCTCTAATGTTTTAATTATGTAATTAATACAGAATTATCGACTTCTAGAAATTTAAAATATCTCGAATGTTTGATTAAGGAATAATAGTAGAATCGAGTAGCAACTCGACATCTCTAATTACTCTTGAATAGTCAAACAATTGCTCGATTTAGTTATCCAAGTAAAGGAATAGTTAATAGCCTCAATTACTACTAGTAAGTGTTGACCGATTTAAGAGTAAATCAATTTAAGTGATTGGGCCAAGGCCCCAGTTCTTTTTTTAAAGAGGGAAGAGCCTACTAACAGATTTATTGGGCCAAGCCCACGAGCATAATTAAGGGGCCGAAGCCCTGTCCATCAGAACCAAATGGCTAATCGGCCAAAAAGGGAAAGGAATTAATACAATTCCATAAAATCTTTATTAAAACAAGTAACCATATTACAAGTGAATAAATAGAAGAATGGCAGGTCAATAAACAGTGGACAATAAATAATGGAGAAATATCCACTAACTAACAATCTAAAATACCAACAAGTAAGGCTGCAATTAGCTAACAAAAGTCCCTAGTCTAAAAGGGAAATATGATCAGCCCTTTTAGCTACATAGCTATAGCTACAGATGCCAACACCTCTCCCAACATCAACCTGCAAAAGAGAAGAGAGAAAAGGGCTAGCTAGTGTATAAGAACAAGGAAAACAAATGCACCCAAATTCTAGTCCAATGGAGAATAGAGTCAGCCCCCTTTCAATACTCAGAACTCAGCACACTAGCAGCAACCTTGCAGCTGCAACCTGCAAGTAAAAACAAACTTAAGAGATGTCAAAATCAGCAACAAGAAAAACAGAAGGGAATCTGCAGACTATCTCTCACAAAAGGACAAAAGAAACACAAAATAGGCTACTTTGAAGCACTACAATCAAGCTCCTAAGTTAACTAGCCCCTTCTATCACCGAAACCTCCACCAAAGCCTCTATATACACACTCTCTACTCTCATTCCAACCTCCACACATCAAACATTCACAAAGTACAGAGAGAGAGAAAACTTGAGAGGAGTGAAGGAGAGAAAAAAAAAAGTAAACTATGGGGCAGCCGAGGAGAAGGAAGAAGGAGCACCTTCCTCAAACTGCACACCACACCACACCACCTCCTCTTCAAGGTAACATTTCAAACGCCCAACCTTAGTAGGGATAGGCATGCAACTGCACCTAGTTAAGTGTTTTCTATATCAAGAATTCCAAACTAGAAACAAGAACACAAAATGCTTCCTAGAATGAATCGAAAATCTAGAGATAAACACTTATTCCATAAGCAGAAACTGAAATCATGAAGCATTTACACTAAGGGAATGAAACATCCCAAGGCATACTACACGCTCATACATAGTGAAACACTTAAGAGCTTGGCTCTTTAATCCAAAGTCAGAATCTAAGCTTATCCCATAATACTAGTACAAACTAGAACACACATACACACCTATGCTCTGTTATGCCAAAAACGGAAAGGAAGGTGAGAATGAAGCAAGTTGCTTCTGATTCCGACACATAGAAACTAAACTAGGGAGAGATGAACACACGCATACATTCATACTTTGAACTAGAAATGAATAGCAAAAATAAGGGGAGAAAGGGGAGGAAACGTAGCTTAAGGAGAGAGAGCGAGAGTAGAATCGAACCACTATTTCCCAACGGCATGGAACTGATCAGAGACGAAACCAGAAAGGTAGTAGCGCATCCTCGTCATCGCCGGATTCTGCAACCAGAGAGAGTGAGTAAGTCAATGCCGAAAATTTAAAAAAAAAAAAAAACAAAAACAAAAAAAAAGAGAAGAAAAAAAATTTGGGGAAAAAGAGACCGATGTCTTCATCACCGCCGTACCAACTATGCATCACCACGACCAAACGGCGGCCACCCTCCATCGAGCCCCGAATCGACGAGCTTCGCCGGAAGTCAGCAGAGATGAAAAGGGAGGAGGGGGCGTTGGTGTGGCTGGCGGTGTCGTGATTGGAGAGGGCGACGCGGCGACGGAGAACTTGGGTAGAGAAAGGTTAGGGAGACGAGGGAGGAAGATGAGAGGTTGGCGAATGGCGATCAGTTCACCGTCAAGACCGACGCCGGAGGACTGTCGGCGGCGGCGGATTTTCAGAGGGAAATAAGCCTTCCCTAATTTCGAAATAGGCTTTTCTCAACCTTCGATTAGAGAGAGAGCCTGACAGAAAACGAAGAAGCCGACGCTGGAGCCGGAACCGCGTCGATGGACGCCGGCTAGAGCGGCGCCGGATATATTGAAGAATCGCGAGAGAGAACATCTGAGTGATGTGCGAATGAAGTAAATAGGAGACGGGTGTGTTATGTAGCCGGGTCGGGTTAACTTCGGGTCAAACCGGACTCGCGGGCTGGACCAAATCTGGACCTGGGCTGAGCATCTTAGTGGGCCCAAATTTACTTGATTGATTTATCACCTAATCTCTAATTAATTAAGTGGTCCAAGATACCACTAGTTAAGTTATACCCAACCCACAATTAGACCTTAATAATTCGTCAGAATTATTTTTGCGATCTCAATAATTAACTTTAGATAAGTTAATTAATCAAGAATTTATAATTTAGATTAATTGATTTAACTAATCAATTACACAGTTTCAAGCAGAAATTAGCCCAGTTTAACGATAAACTAAAAGAATGATTTATTTAGAGATTGAGACTTGGAAATTCTTAAGTAGATTATTAACTTATAGTAATAAGTTGATTAATCAGGATTTGATAATTAATCGTAATTGATCAAATACGCAGATAGAATTAATCGAGTTCAGCAATAAATCAAGATGATTTATTAATAGAATTTTTCATGAACCGTCCACATGACGGGATTCATAGCTCGAGCTTAGATCACAGTTACCACGTTACTGAAATCAGAATAACCTCCGATCAGATTAAAAACAAGAATCTTAGATAAGATTTTATTCGTTGGAATACGAATCTTACCTCGATTTTAATCGAAGGTTACGCGAAGGAGGAACAGTAGCTGAGACGGAGATCAAGTCTCGTAGCAGTTGAGAAAAGCAACGAGGTGGGCTTTCTATAAAATAAAGCATGTTTTATTAGATCAATAGCTCTTTTAAAGTATTGTCATGCCATAAATGCTTTCAGTTTTTGTATGATGCCTGTCTGTTAAATGGCGCAAGGCCAATTTATAAATCGAATTCGGGTCCTTGAATGATCAACTATTATTCTTGGACTAGTGTACACATCGATCGTGTCATTCCAGATAGTGACCGATCACGTGACCGAGTGAGGTGGCCACCTCCTTGGACACAACAAACTCAGATATGGTAGAATACTACAAAACTTAGTCTGCAGACGCTTTTAAGATAACTCAGTTTTTCGTGAACATGGACCTTTTAATAAAACCCTATGCTTCACTATGAATGGCTTGACAATAAAATGTTTTGGGCATGTGTCCACTGAGTACTTTGTACTCACGCCATGTACATTATTTCCAATGTGCAGGTTGAGTTTGATGAAGGGAGGGTGTTCGGCGATGCTTTTGTCAAAGTTAGCAAGTAGAATTAGTTGAAGATTTCTCTTGGTAATACATGTCCCCATACATGTATTCTTAAACACCTTTCCGCTGCGTACACTCTGATACTTCTAATCCTTCGATATGGTTGTAATTCAAGATCATGACGAGCGGTGTCATACTTATTCCGTCTATTATGTCCACCTATTAGTGTTTGTTCTGTAATATGTTCGTATCAAATTCCCGAATTTCCCATCTTTCGTAAATTATTCTATAATTTCTACCATAGTCACGAATCACCGAGCTTAGCTATCGATTAGCAAAGTGCGGTCATGACATCATGCAAACAAGGAGGAGCATTCTCAAGACGAGACAAATGATCAGCAACCAAATTATCACTACCCTTCATATCCTTGATCTCTATGTCAAACTCTTGTAAGCACCCACCTAATGAGTCTAGGATTAGCTTAAGCCTTAGTCAACAAATGCTTTAAAGCCTCATGATCACTATAAATTATTACCTTAGACCCAATGATATAAGCACGAAATTTATCTAAGGCAAAAACCACAACAATCATTTCTTTTTCAGTTGTCGTATAATTCACTTGAGCAGGATTTAAGGTCAAGCTCGCATAATAAATCACACGCAACATCTTATCGACTCTTTGACCTAAGACAACTCCTACAGCAGAGTTAGACGCATCACACATGATTTCAAAAGGTAGAGACCAATTAGGACCAACAACAACCGTGGCAGACACCAACTTCTCCTTAAGTAAAGAAAAAGACGTCATACATGCATCATCAAAATTAAAGGGAACATCTTGAGCAAGTAATCGATAAAGAGGTTGGCTAATTTTAGAAAAAATCTTAATGAAACACCGATAAAAACCGGCATGTCCTAAGAAACTTCTAATTCCTTTAACGTCCCTAGGTGGAGGCAATTTTTCAATGACCTCTATCTTAGCCCTATCAACCTCTATGCCTTTACTCGACACAACATGCCCTAAAACAATTCCACTACAGACCATGAAATGACTCTTTTCCCAACTAAGTGTCAGACCACTTTCCACACATCGTTTTAAGACTCTTTCAATTTTATTCAAGCAATCATGAAAAGAAGAACCAAAAACTGAAAAGTCATCCATGAATATCTCCACAAAATCCCCAATCATTTCAGAAAAGACCGACATCATGCATCTTTGGAACGTACCCGGTGCATTGCAAAGACCAAAAGATATCCTCCTATAAGCATAGGTTCCAAATGGGCTAGTGAACGCAGTCTTCTTCTGATCCTCTGTGACCATTGCAATTTGATAGTAACCTGACAAACCATCAAGAAAACAATAAAATTCTTGCCTGGCTAATCTATCAAGCATTTGATTAATGAAAGGGAGAGGAAAGTGATCCTTTTTTTTGTGGAAGCATTAAGCTTCCTATAATCAATGCACATTCGCCAACCAGTCATGGGACAAGTTGATACTAATTGATTTTTTTCATTCATCTCCACTGTGATGCCTCCTTTCTTGGGCACCACGTGCAACCCACTCGTTATCGGCAATAGGGTAAATGATCCCTTCCGCCAACAACTTGTAGATCTCCTTGCGCACCACCTCCATGAGCACCGGGTTGAACCTCCGTTGCCCATCTCTCTTGGGTCGAGCTCCTTCCTCTAGATTGATCCTGTGCATACACGTAGCCAGACTGATTCCTCTAATATCGGCTAAGCTCCAACCGAAAGCAAGTGTATACTTTTTCAGCACTTGAATGAGTGCCTTTTCTTCCTCCTTAGCCAAAGTGGCTGAGATAATCACCGGCTTTCTCTCACCGTCTTTCAGAAAGACGTACTTTAGGTGCGCCGGAAGTTCCTTCAACTCCACTTTTTCTTCCTCCTTTTTCATGCGCTCTCTTTCCCTCTTTGATGGTTCTAATAGAAGCATTAGGATAGGAATTCCAAGATCGGCTTCCATTTGGGCCCACTCCTCCATATCTCCGGACCCCATGAACACCTTTTGCATCTCTTCTTCATGGCCCTGCACATACACATTCTCGGAAAAGGCATCAATCACATCAACATATGAACAATTATCCACATATTCAGAAGAAAGAATAGCTCGATCATAATTCCTAACAGAGAAAGACACCGTTTCATTAAGCACAGACATTTTAATTGTACCATTCTTAACATCTATTAAAGTGTTAGTAATAGCCACAAAAGGTCTTCCTAATAAAAGTGTGTGCTCTCTTCCATTCTCTTGCACCTCTCCTATTTCTAACATAACAAAATCAACCGGAACAATTAAACCCCCCACACTTACTAGAATATCCTCAATTACATCCCTAGGATATCTACCTATCAGCAAGTTGTAAAGTCATGCAAGTTGGTTTAAGTTCTCCTAATTCTAATTGTTGAAAAATAGAATAAGGCATGAGATTAATTCCAGCCCCTAAATCTAACATGCCAGAAGCTTCCTTACCGTTTCCCATAACAATATTAATCACGAAGCTACCTGGATCACGTTTCTTTTGTGGAAGAGATTGTTGCATGATGGAACTTGCGACTTCTGAGACCATGACTGGTTCGGAATCATCGAACTTCTTCTTCTTTGATGCCAACTCCTTGAAAAATCGAACGTAAGCAGGCACATTCCGGATGACATCGAGCAAGGGCAAGTTGACATTCACCTTTGAGAGCATCTTGTAGAGATCCGTAAATTGCCCATCCTTCTTTGGATTTTTGACACGGCTAGGGTATGGAATGGGCGGAACATATGGATTTGAAGCTTTGTGGAGTGTGGTTTCCGACTCGGTTCAACATTGGAATGCAAATCTGAATTTTTGGTGTCGAGCGGTCGCTCAGTTCCAGTGAGCGGCCGCTCAATGCTCTCTGCGGGAGGGTTGAGCGGGCGTCAGGTATCAGTGAGTGGCCGCCCACTCCCTCCTGCGCAATTTTTTGTCTCTACGGGGTTTCGGACCCCATTGTCCACTGTCTTCCCGTTCCTCAGCACCGTAACCGCCTGAACTTGATGAGGTTGCATTCCTTAGGCTGGAATCTTGTTCTGCTGCAAATTTTGTTGGAGTTGAGTCGCCATCTGCCCAATTTGCATTTCGAAGTGTTTGTTCGCTGCCTCTTGAGTCTCTTGTGGATGCAGTGGCAGTACTTGTGGGTTTGGTGGTGTAACTTGAGGAGGTTGGTTTTGAGGACGAGTGTTTTGAGGAGGATATGGTTGAGGTGGAGGAATAGGGTAGTAAGGTTGTTGTGGAGGTATATATGGTGGAGGTTGATAGTATGGCATAGGTGGGTAGTATGATGGTTGAGGTTGAGGGTAATAAATGTTTGGTGAAGGATATTAAGGTTGAGTCGGGTATTGTGGAGAGTATGAGGAGTATTGGTAATTTTGTTGAGGCGGTCGATGGGACGGATAGTTGGAGCCGGTTCCTCGATTTTGAGGAGGTCGATATCTATTGCCTTGTTGTGGTAGGCGTCCCATCGCAACTTGTTGAGGAGGAGCTTGTTGAGGAATATAACCTTGTTGAGGTAGATAGCCTTGAGCTGCATAAACTTCAGCTCCTCCTTCGTAAGTGAACTCCCCCATGCTTGGGCAACTATCGGGGTAATGCCCAAACTCTTGGCAAATATCGCACACCACAAGTTCCTCTACTTGTTCTTGCTCTTGTACTTGAACTTGTGGTTGCGTTTTCTTAAGAATCTTTACATGGGGAGTCAGTGGCGAGGCTTCGGCTTTCATCTCCAATTCCTGCATCTTCCTTGCCATCGCCGTCATTTGCTTTCTCAGATCGGCGCTAGTGTCTTCAGAAGTCACCGCACTAGCTTGCTTTCTCCTTGGGCGCACCAGTTTCAGTCGAGAGCTAGCAGCAAGGGTCTCGAAAATCTCAGTTAGCTTGTCGGCCGTCTTGACCGCTATGTTTCCTCCAGCTATGCTGTCCACCATGAACTGGCTCGTCTGATGTAATCCCTCATAGAAATATTGGCAAAGCATTTCGGGAACCAGTTGGTGATGTGGGCACTGCTGCAGCAACTCTTGGAACCTCTCCCACGCATCATGGAACAACTCATCGGCTCCTTGCTCAAAGTTCATTATTTGTGACCGATTTCTTGCGTCTTCCGGTTAGGGTAATATTGGAGCATGAACCGCTCACAGACATCCTTCCATGTTGACAATGAATTTGCCGGAAGAGTTAGATACCACGTCTTGGCTCGGTCCTTCAATGACAAAGGAAAACACTTCATCTTCAGCTGATCCTCAGAAATGTTCCCCAATGGAAAGGATTGCATCGTCGAAGTGAACTCTCGCATGAAGGTGAGAGCGTCTTCATTGGGGATGCCGTGGTAGGTAGGCAGCAGGATTATGGTGTTGCGGTTTCAACTCCGTGTCCCTAACCTCTTTAGGGAGAACAATGGCAGATGAGAAGATGGAAAAGTGGGCCGGGCGAACTCTCCGATGACTTTGGCCATGATCCTTGATTGTTCCAACTCAGTAGACTCGTCAGAACTCGAACTACCACCTTCGTCGATGTTCACCGTTTCGACTTTCTCTGATGCTTGATGTGATCTCAAGGCTAGGAACTCTGGGCTTAGGGATTTTTCAAATATTGGAGATGCAATGAAACTGAGACCGCTGTTCGATCCTTCACTTCTTTCTCCTCCTTTCGTACTTGCCAGCACTGCTTTCCTTCAATTGATGTTGTCTATAAACGGCGAGAGATCTTGTTGAAGACTTTGACGACCATGCATGCACAAAACTCAACAAACGGGTTAAGAGTACCAGTGGAAAGCACAAAAGAATACCCAACAGAATTAACAAAAATTAAAAATATTTTTTTTGGTTTTTTAATTAAAAACGAAAATAAACAAAATTAAACACACAATCACACAATTAATCACCTAAAGTTATCCCCGGCAACGGCGCCAAAATTTGTTTCACCTAAAATTAGTGCTAGCAATAAACTAGGTCTATCGTAGACTAACTAAGTAAAACCCGAATATCGATTCTCAAGGACAACTTAACAGGGTACTTAACTATATGAATACACACGCACTAAACACTCTACGAAAGCAAGTAAAGATTTTAGGGTTTTAAGAATTATATCCTAGGCAAAGAACTAAATGAAAGCAATTAAATTAAAACAAGTAAATAATTAAATCTTTAATTAAAACTTAAAACTAAACTAAAAGCTTTAAATCTACCTAGGCAAATATTTAAAAGAAAGCAAGAAAGAAAGCAATTAAAATGAATCTAAGACAAACGAATCTAAACATACTTTTTAAAATAAATCTAAGTAAAGTAATTAATTAAAACTTGGAAGCAAATAAAATAAATCAAACTAAGAACATGCAAGAACTATTAAAACGAATCTAAGAAAACTACTTAAGCAAAACGAATCTAAAACTAAAGTAAAAGCAAAGGAACTTGAATTAAATAACTAAATGAAGAACAAGGAATTTAAGAAAGAAATTAAAAACTTGAATTAACGAAAACTCGAATCCGGATCCTCAAATGTTGGAAGCACATGACTAAACTCAAACTAAAGTATTAGAAAGCTAAAAACTAATGGTAGCAAAAGTATTTTCATTCTAAGAAGTTTACATATTTATAGGTTTGGAAAAACCTAATCTAACAAGGAAATAAAATACTAAAGTCGGCCGAGCTGAGCCGTCGCCCAGTATGGCGAGCGGCCGCTCGGTCCCTCCTGCGAAAATCCTTCAAAAGTCGGTTGAGCGGTCGCCAACTTGAGATGAGCGGCCGCCAGCCTTGTGCTGCAGAAATTCTTCCTCAATTCATCCTTCTTTTGAGCTTTTCTTCCTCTTTTCAACTCTTTCATCATCTCGATCCTTGTGTCCACATTTCCTACACTTGAGCACAATAAACACATAAAAGCAAACAAAAACCAACACAAAACACACTCAACTTAACTAACAAAACTCACACAAAAACACATTAAGCAGACTACAAAAGTTTTTAGTTTTTATCTTAGACTTAGTTTTCACATGAATAAAAATCTAATTTGATATTTGGAGTGGATTAGGTGTGGACCGGTACAATATATTGAAATTTTTTGCCGTACCGATACCGTACCGAAAATTTTCAGTATGTACTTTTTCATACCGTTACCGTACTGAACATTTCAGTATACCAAAAATTCGGTATGGAACAAAGTCCATACCAATTTCGTACTTATTTTTCGGTATACCGTACCGAAGTTCGGTATACCGAAAATCGAATATTATACCTGAAAAATTTTCTAAAAATGTTTATGAAATGTTAGTATCTTATACTAATATCTACATGTTACATCTTTAACAAATGTAGATTAATTTCGCAATATTATTTATATTATAGTACAATACAATTGTTGTCTTTGTTAGTACATGTATTCTAATATTTGATCGCAAAAGATTAAAAGACAAATTACGTATATTATATTTTAAATATATTTTAGATAATACTAACGTATTGAAAATTAGTTAACTAATCAAAAATTTACTAAGATTGTATTTAAATTTGAAATATTCTCAAATTAAAATTAGAATATAATTAATATTAAAAAAATATAATTTTTTTGGTAATTTTCGGTATATTCTGAAAATCGGTACATATCGAACATTCGGTATCTCGGTATAATCGGTAGCTACCGAAGTTTTGGTATACCGAATGTTCGGTATCAATTTTTTCGGTATACCGAATCTTCGGTATTGACCATATACCATGGTATCGAAAAACTCATACCGTTACCGTACCGAAAATCTTCAGTACGGTATTATACGATACTGAAAAGTTCGGTATACCGCTAATTACGGTATTTTTGGTATTTTTTGGTACGGTACATCCGGTATACCTTCGTTTCGATAAATTTATCCACCCCTAGAGTGGATTACACAATCTTGCGTTTATATGAATTCCTAATTACTTATCAATATATTATTATATTATTATACTAAGATATGCATGTATATCTACTTAACTTACAAAGACATGCATACATATCTAAAATTTATATATTGTAGATTCCATAAATCTAAAATTCGAATATTCTATCCATGTTCAATTATAATTCACATATCCATGTCCTTATATTATAATTCGAACAATTACTTGAGGAAAATACATTAATGCTGTAGTATTAGGGGTGGATCGGTACGGTATATTGAAAAACTTTCGTTGTATCGATACCGTACCGAAAATTTTCGGTATGCACTTTTCCATACCGTTACTGTACTGAATATTTCGATACACCTGATTTTCGGTATACCGTAAATTCGGTATGGAATAAAATACATACCAATACCGTACCGATTTTTCCGTATACCGTACCGAAGTTCGGTATATTACCGAAAAAAAATTCTATTTGATTTTTTTTTTCATACAATATCGAACTATATCAAAAATAATGTAAGATCAAGTCAAACAAGAACAAATAAATATTGTCCACATCTCATCAAACTCCAAAACAATGGAGAATAGAAAAAAAAATCTAACATGTCTCAAAATATTTCATTGCTAAAGATTCTTTGGTGCGGAGTCTGTTGCTGCGATGGTGTTGTTCTTTGCAAGTTGCGATTGGGAGTTTCAAAATGGGTGGGGGCTGTAGTATGCATTCATCGATTTAATTTGGGGTTGTGGGGGTAAATTAGTAAAAGCGATATTATTTTTAATTTATTTTTAAAATGTAGGCTGTGAGGAGTAAATGAGTGAGGAGTAAATGAGGGTTGTGGATAGCATTACCCATTCGTGTGGAGTGAGAATTTTTAGCACGTTGAGTTCCAAGAAAAAGTTGGACTGGCCCATAAATACCCTAAATTGGGCTTTGGTGACTCGGTCTGATAAAATTACACTATACAGTAAAATCTTTATACAGTCATATTGTCAGGAGACTCAGGACCAGAAGAAATTATTACTATAGGGAGGTTATTCCTATATAGAATTTCACATAGATTTTTTTTTTTAACAAAAGTATTCAATTAAATACTATATCATATAGATACATTTAGCATATTCATGTATCTAATTAATATAAATTTGACTAAACTATGCATTTACTGTGTTAAAGCAAGAGGGTACATATGTAGATGAACTATTACGTACACGCAAAGTGCGGTCGTGACAGTTATACTATTATCTAAAAATATTAAAAATATAATATACGTAATTTGTCTTTTAATCTTTAGCGATCAAATATAATATACGTAATTTGTCTTCTTTTTCTCTGCGAAAACTCCCTTCTCTCTCTTGTGTTTTGTTTTTTTTTTTTTTGGTTAGAATGTGAGGATGATTTTTTTTGAATGGTGAAAAAGGTTGTAGAGAGGTGAAAAAGTGAAACGGGAACGTGGCTGCATTCTGTCCATTCTCAACGGGCTTCAAAATTAATTGGGCTGGTATTTGGGCTCAAGCCGTTTGTTTAGAGGAGGGAAAGGGAAAGGAATCAACAAAGGGAAATGAAAGGAATGGAATTGGTGTTGGAAAAATTGAGTACAAACTTGCCGGGCGTACAAACGTAAATGAAGATTACAACAAAAAAAAATAATAATAATAAAAGTCGAGTCGAGGAAAACCCTCTTTTCGCAAGACGAAATATTTACTTGCCTTCCGACGTAACTGAAGATGACGAGCACTGCTGCTTCCACCGATTCTACCACCTCGGCTTCCACCACTCCGTCCATCGTGTCCTCGACGATGCCATCCACCATATCGTCGACTGCTGCTCCTTCGACCATGCCGTTGCCGACCTTCACTACTACTTCGGCAATGTCCAACACTGGCGGTTCCACCTCAGCCTCGGCTAGGCCTTCAAGTTCATGGGTTTGGAATAATCCATTCCTATCAAGCGGAGGTTCCGGTACGACCGGCTCTGTTGGTGCCACCTTATGTGGGACTGTTGGTTCCACGTTTAGTGGAACTGTTGGAGCGCCATTCGTGGGCTCGACTATGGGTGCCTTCGGGCATAACCCAAGTGGCTCCCTTATGAGAGTGAACTCGGCACCAAGGGTGATGCCACCCGCCGAGAAGCCGCCGAAGTTCGGAGGAGCCGACTTCAAAATATGGCAACAAAAGATGTTGTTTTATTTAACAACATTGGGGGTGGCGAACTTCCTAACGGAAGATGAACCACCGGTTCCAAGTGCGGAGGAGGCGAACTTCCATGTTCGAGCCTTCTACGACAATTGGTGAAATGGACATTACTTGTGCAAGAATTTCATCCTAAATGCCTTGGATGAAAGCTTGTACAATGTGTACTCCGGTGTCAACACCTCCAAAGGAATTTGGGAGGCGTTAGACAAGAAGTACCGTAGCGATGACGCGGGTACGAAAAAGTTCGTGGTAGCACGATACTTGGACTACAAGATGGTCGATACTCGACCGATGATGGAGCAAGTACAAGAGTTCAACTCATTGTACATGACGTCCATGCTAAGGGGATGGCTCTTCCGGACGCGTTCGTGGTTGCAACGTTGATCGAGAAGTTACCCCCGAATTGGAAGGACTTCAAGAGCTACCTTAAGCACAAGCGAAAGGAAATGACTCTTGAAGACTTGATTGTGAAGCTTCGCATCGAGTCCAATGTGCGCAATCAAGATAAACCGAAGGCATCGGCTGATGCAAAGGTGAACTTGATGGAGAAGGGCGGTCCCTCCAACAAGCGTGATCGCCCAAATGTTAAAGATAAAGGCAAGGCGAAGGGACCATCGAAGAAATTTGATGGTGATTGCTACAATTGTGGCAAGCATGGGCATACTGCGAAGGAATGTAAGAAGCCCAAGAACAAAAAGAAGAAGAAGCATGCTGCCAACGTCGCCGAAAGAGACGGCGAGTGGGTGAAAGAAGATTTTTCAGCTGTGGTCACCGAGGAGGTCAACCAAGTTGAAAATCGAGGAGGCTGGTTCATCGACACTGGCGCTACTGCGCACGTGTGTGCCGATAGGAACAAGTTTGTTACCTATCAAGCTGTTGAGGGGAGGAAGCTCAACATGGGGAATCAAGCTTCATCCGTGGTTGTCGGAGTTGGAGATGTGGTGTTAAAGCTTACATAGGGAAATTCTCTAACTTTGAAAAACGTGCTGCATGTTCCCGACATCCGAAAGAACTTGGTCTCGGGCTCTATTCTAGTTAATAATGGGTTTAGACTAGTTTTTGAGTCTGACAAGTTTATTTTGTCAAAGAGTAGGTACTTTCCTTGGAAAGGGTTACCTCTCTGATGGTCTTTTTAGATTGAATGTATTGGCTATACGCCATGTACCAAAATCTATTGAGAGTAATGAAAATGCTACTACTTCCTCTTATATGCTTGAGTGCTCTGATTTATGACATTGTAGATTAGGACATGTTAATCTAAATGCTATAAAACGATTAGTAAATTTAGATTTACTAAAGTTAAATGAAGTTAACACTCAAAACAAATGTGAAATTTGTGTTGAGGCGAAAATGACAAAACAACCATTTCATTCGGTTGAGAGGAGCACGAAACCCCTTGATTTAATTCACACCGATGTGTGTGATTTAAAGTATGTGCAAACTCGTGGTGGTAAGAAGTACTTTATCACGTTCATCGATGATTGCACGAGATATTGTTATCTTTATCTTTTAAGAGGTAAAGATGAGGCTATTGAAGCGTTTAAACACTTCAAGAATGAAGCCAAAAATCAACTAAGTGGTCGAATTAAGAGTGTTCGAAGTGATAGAGGTGGCGAATATGTTGCTCCGTTTGAGGAATTATGCAATGAAAGTGGTATAATTCATTAAACGACGGCTCCTTACTCACCTCAATCAAATGGCGTTGCTGAACGTAAAAATCGAACTCTTAAGGAGATGATGAACGCTTTGTTGATTAGTTCAGGGTTGCCCCAAAACATGTGGGGGGAAGCTGTCTTGACGGCTAACTACATACTGAACAAGATTCCACTCAAAGGTAAAGTTGTTACACCTTATGAGTTATGGAAAGGTTGGAAACCATCGTACAAATACCTTAAAGTGTGGGGGTGTTTGGCGAAGGTTGAAGTGCCTCTACCTAAACAAGTTACAATTGGCCCTAAAACGGTTGATTGCATCTTTATTGGGTATGCGCATAACAGCAGCGCCTATCGCTTTGTTATCCATAAGTCGGAAGTACCCGACATGACTGTGGGAACAACGATCGAGTCAAGGAATGCGATATTCTTTGAACACATTTATCCTTGTAAAGACAAGGGTAATGTTGAATCCAATTCTAGCAATAGAATTGAAGGTAAAGCCACGAGTTCTAAATCCGAGGATGAAGAACCTAAGTCACGTAAACGATAAAGGTCTAATCCGGAAGATAGTGAACCGAGACTGTGGTAGTAGAGTTCGGAAACTAAAGCAATTTGGTCCGGATTATGTAGTGTTAATGTTGGATCAAGAACCAACGACGATCAAAGAAGCTTTTTCTAGATCGGATAGTCCGCTTTGGAGAGAAGCGGTACAAAGTGAAATTGATTTCATAAGGCAAAACCACACTTGGGTGTTGGTTGATTTGCCTGAAGGGTGCAAACCCTTAGGATGCAAATAGATCCTTAAAAGGAAATACAAAGCCGATGGATCAATTGACAAATACAAAGCCTGTTTGGTTGTCAAAGGGTTTAAGCAGAAAGAAGGGTACGATTATTTCGATACCTATGCTCATGTAACAAGGATTACATCTATTAGGGTGCGTCTGGCGATTGCTGCTTTGCACAATCTCGAGATACATCAAATGGATGTGAAAACTGCTTTCCTCTATGGAGATTTAGAGGAGGAAATCTATATGGAACAACCAGAAGGATTTGTAGAACCGGATCTAGGAAAGAAGGTTTGCAAACTGGTTAAGTCCCTCTATGGATTGAAGCAAGCGCCACTTCAATGGCACTTGAAATTTGATGGTGTGATGCTTTCAAATGGTTTTAAAATAAACGAATGTGACAAATGTGTTTACATTAAGAACACAAATAACGGATATGTTATTGTGTATCTTTATGTAGATGACATGTTAATTATGGGTAGCAATATCCGTGTAATTAACGAAACAAAAAGCATGTTAAAGAGGAACTTTGACATAAAAGACTTGGGTTTAGCGGATGTTATTCTTGGTATGAAGATACTAAGGAAATCCGATGGGATTGTCTTGTCACAATCTCACTATGTTGAGAAAGTGCTCAAGAAGTTTAACGCTTTTGATAGCGTGCCCGCTAAAACTCCTATTGAACTTAATGTTCATTTGAGCAAGAACCGAGCTGAGTCGGTTGCTCAAGAAGACTATGCTCGTGTCATAGGGTGTTTAATGTATCTTACAAATTGCACTAGACCCGACATAGCATGTGCCGTTAACAAATTGAGTCGTTACACGAGCAATCCAAGCAAAGAGCATTGGAGAGCTCTTGTACGAGTTTTGAGATACTTGAAGTATACTCAAAGTCATGGGCTACATTTTTTGAGATACCCCCTGGTACTTGAAGGGTACTGTGATGCGAATTGGATTTCGGACACGAAAGACTCGCTTTCCACAAGTGGGTATGTGTTTACTATTGGGGGTGGAGTTGTTACGTGGAGATCCACAAAACAGACGTGTATAGCCCGATCCACCATGGAGTCTGAGTTCATAGCTTTGGATATAGCTGGTGAACAAGCCGAATGGTTGAGAAACTTTCTTGAGGACATTCCATGTTGGGAGAAACCATTGCCTCCGGTGATGATTCACTGTGATAGCCAAGCGGCTATTGGTAGGGCAAAAAGTGGTTTGTATAACGGTAAGTCTCGACATATTCGTCGACGACATAATACCGTGAGACATTTGATCACAACTGGGATTATCTCAGTCGACTATGTAAAGTCGTTGGATAATCTAGCGGATCCACTAACCAAAGGGTTAAACCGTGATCAAATGAATAAGTTGCTAGAGAGAATGAGAGTAAAATCCACAAATTAAGAATTATCATAGTGATAACCCAACCATGATGATTGGAAACCCCAAGAACTTGGTTCAATGGGAAAACTAAGCTATGAAAGTTCGTGTGAAAACACTCACATTTATCTATTCTCTAGAAAGTGTTTGAGTGTTGAAAGCTTGCCTAGTGGTGAGGTTAAGTCTATGACTTTTAATGATTCCTAAATACCTCGAGGAGGTTGAGTATGGCAAGATACTCGGTAAAGAATCACCTATGTAAGTGTGAAGTGAGGCTGCTTCGTTAAAGAAACACTTATGAATCCAAAGGGGTGTCCAAGGCCGAAATGGATACAAAACGTGAGAACGGATGAGGTTGAGGTGTATAAGCATTAACAGTGTTGTCTCGGTGCACGCTATGGAGGAATAGTTCAAAGCATTGCGCTACTATGCCGCCTGTGTACCCGATGGTGTTGACTATGGAAGGTTCAAAGTCACAAACTACCTATCCTAATACTTTTATACCTCGTGAGAACTGAGCTTTTGCATTTGCATACATTTGCATATGACTATCTCACTCATGTGGGGGATTGTTGGAAATTTGGCTTTTGACCAAATAAATAATAATTAATATTTAATTTATTAATTAAATTAAATATTATATTATTGTTCTACTCGCGGAGTAGATGAACGAGGTGTATTTATATGCTCAAAACCGATTTTCCGGTGAGTGAGATATAAATATTCTAATTTTGGTGGAGAGTTACTTCTTTCTTGAAAGAAGTATAAGTATGATGTTTATAAGTGTTTAAACATGTGGGCTAAGTATCAAGTGGACTAAGTGGATGTGTGGTCGACTTCGTCCTAGGCACCTCGGCTTCGGCATCGGCTTTGGTCTTCGGGCTCGGCGTCGGCCTCAGCCTGGGTCCTCGACCTCGGCATCAGCGTCGGCCTCGGCCTCGGCGTCAGCCTCGACCTCGGGTCTTTGGTACTTCGGCCTCGGCCTAGTCACTTCGGCTTCAGCGCCTAGCTCAGCTCGGCCCAGCTCGTGTAGCCCATCCGGAAGAGGTTCTGGAAGGTGACTCTTCAACTGAACAGTCAGGTGACTCTTCAAATGAACAATCAGCCTTTTCACCTTTCATTTCCACCACTACCTCAAATAGCTTTTATGGCTGATTAATGCATTTAATGCATTAAATTCCCCTACATAGTGAGCAGCTTATAAATAGAGGGGATTGTAGGCATTTGAAGTACGAAAAAAAAACTATGCATAAGACTTAAAATCGCATCTTGCTGCATATTTCTCCTTTGTTCATTGTTCGAGCTCAGTTTTCACCTATATCCAGTTCGCCGGAGCTCTTGAGTTTTGCGGTGCTGCTACTCACGAGACGAAAGTCGTTTTATCTTTGGGGACGATACGCTATTACCGAGAGCACTACCGGGGCGTATTTCGTCTTGCGGAAAGAGGGTTTTCCTCGACTCGACTTTTATTATTATTATTTTTTTTTTCGTTGTAATCTTCATTTACGTTTGTACGCCCGGCAAGTTTGTACTCAATTTTTCCAACAATTGGATGATTACCTATTTTCCACTTCGTTTGGTTGGAACATGAAAGGGAATCAAATTTTTATTATATTTGCATGAATTATTATTATTTAAATAATGTATTATTATTATTATTATTATTATTATTATTATTATTATTATTATATATTGAATTCAAATTTAAATAAATATAATATATATATTATGTATATAATATATTGATTTAATATTATATAAGTAACACAATATATATTTGTATGAATTATTATTATTTAAATAATGTAATATTAGAGTATTATTATTATTATTATTATTATTATTATTATTATTATTATATATTGATTTCAAATTTAAATAAATATAATATAAATATTATGTATATAATATATTGATTTAATATTATAATATAAGTAACATTATATATGTTTGCATGAATTATCATTATTTAAATAATATTGTTTTAAAATAATATACTAATTTATTATTATTATTTTTTATATATTGATTTAATATTATATAATATAAGTAACACAATATATGTTTGCATGGAATTATTATTATTTAAATAATATAATATTGTATTATTATTATTATTATTATTATTATTATTATTATTATTATTATTATTATTATTATTCTTATATATTGATTCAAATTTAAATAAATAAAATATAAATATTATGTATATAATATATTGATTTAATATTATAATATAAGTAACATTATATATGTTTGCATGAATTATCATTATTTAAATAATATAATATAATATTATTTTAAAATAATATACTAATTATTATTATTATTATTATTAATATTATATAATATAAGTAACACAATATATGTTTGCATGAATTATTATTATTTAAATAATATAATATTATAGTATTATTATTATTATTATTATTAATATATATATATATTACATTAATTTTAAATTTAAATAAATATAATATAAATACTATTATATATATAATATATTGATTTAATATTATAATATAAGTAACATTATATATGTTTGCATGAATTATCATTATTTAAATAATATAATATAATATTATTTTAAAATAATATAATAATTAATTATTATTATTATTATTATTATTATTATTATTGGTGTTTTTGGAGTATAATTTTTTTAGAGAGAGCAATAAGGGGAAAGGGAATCTCATTCCTTTGGAAATAGGAGGGAATGAGAAAGGGGGAAAATGGGGTAATCCATTCCCTTAAAGAGGGGAAAGGGAATGATTAAAAAGTGTTATCAACACCAAA
>CM038111.1:30470240-30555165 GCA_001642375.2 Mentha longifolia | reverse complement strand
ATTCAGAAACAAGAGAGATGAGAATGCTGATGTGATAAGAAATAAGGCAAGATTAGTTGCAAAAGGGTACTGTCACAAGAGGGAATAGACTATGATGAGACCTACGCACCAGTGGCAAGATTAGAAGCAATAAGATTGTTTCTAGCATATGCAGCTCATCAAAGATTCAAAGTCTACCAAATGGACGTGAAGAGTGCTTTCCTCAACGGAATTCTTGGAGAAGAAGTTTACGTTGAACAACCTCCAGGTTTCGAGGAAACAGGTCCAGAGAAAGTTTACAAACTGCACAAAGCAGTATATGGTCTGAAACAAGCTCCCAGAGCTTGGTATGAAATGTTGTCTACATTCCTACTGCATTCTGGTTTTAAAATGGGATCAGTCGACAGAACATTATTTACTTTTAAGTATAAGGATGATATTCTTCTTGTACAAATTTATGTTGATGACATTATTTTTGGATCTAGGTCAAAATTTCTATGTGACAGGTTTGGAGAACTCATGAAGTGTGAGTACAAAATGTCCACGATGGGGGAGATGAACTTCTTCCTCGGCCTACAGGTCAAGCAATCTGTGGATGGTATCTTCATCTGTCAATTCAAGTATGCTAACGAGCTGGCAACCAAATTTGGTGTCCAAGATAGCAGACCTCTGAAGATTCCAATGATTGCAAATGGCAAGATGGATCCAGATTCTGAAGGAAAACCTGCCAGCATAACTCTGTACAGGGGAATTATTGGTTCTTTACTTTATATTACTGCAAGTCGACCTGACATTTCTTTTGCAGTTGGAATATGTGCTCGGTATCAAGCGAATCCAAAGGAATCGCATCTAGAAGCAGCCAAGAAAATTCTTAGATATGTCAAGGGAACTGCAAACTTCGGTTTATGGTACCCTTGTGATGATAATTTTGAACTAACTGGCTATGCAGATGCAGATTATGGAGGATGCAAACTGGATAGAAAGTCCACATCAGGGACCTGTCAGTTTCTTGGAAGCAAGTTGATCTCTTGGTTTTCAAAGAAGCAAACTTCAGTTGCAACTTCAACAACAGAAGCTGAGTACATGGCAACAGCAAGCTGTTGCGCACAGATTCTTTGGTTGAAACAACAACTCAAAGATTATGATGTCACTGTTCGAAGAGTTCCTATCTTTTGTGACAGCACAAGTGCCATAGCTCTCACTGTGAATCCTGTCTACCACACCAGATGCAAGCATATCGATATAAGGCATCACTTCATAAGAGATCACGTGGAAAAACAAGATATAACGGTTGAGAAAATCCATACTGACATCCAAAGAGCCGATATACTAACGAAACCTCTCATGGAAGAGAAATTCAACATGTTGTGTGGAAAGCTCGGCATGCTCAGAATGGATACACAGACCAAGTCAGATAAAGGCAGCAGTTCACAAGCACAGGTCAGCCAAGAGCAGACAGACTTGGAAACTGCAGCTCAAGAGAAGCAGTGACGCGACACGCAGCTTGACGTCACAAACTGCGTTGAAAGTCAACAATCAACGGTCAACCTTTAAGGGGAACTGGAGATATCGTATCAATCTCCATTTAATTCTTTGCAGAATTTATTATTCCTTTCTTTATTCATTCAAAAATCTTTTTCAAATCTCTTGATTTAAGTTTTGAAAAGTTTTTCTCGAAAATCCAGGGATTTATGTCAATCTAAGAAGGAAAAAGAAGAGAAAGGAAGCGCGTGATATTCACTCTCTTTTATTATCATTGCTCACGCGCCTCCCTAGCCGTTGAAACCATTCAAATAAATCTTGACCGTTGGAGAAATCTCTACAAATAGAAAGAAAATTCTTGATTTCATTACGCGTTTCTTGAAATCCTTTGAAATTACATTTCAACTTCTTTTTCACTCTCTGAGAAATTACTTTCGATCTTTCAACTTCATAAACTCAGAAATTCAAAATCCTTACTCTTTGAAATATGTCTGCAGATTCATTGAATGCTCTAGTGAAGAAAGCAACCCCTCTCATCTTCATGGAGAAGGTTGCTGTGCTAGACTCATACGGTTATAGAGGTCTGGATCAGATGATTGAGGCTATCACTCAATGTGATGGTTTCTTCAACATCATCACTCAACATCCACGATTTACGCTACCGGAAAATGTTGCTTACCTGCTGTGTTCTCTGGAATCAAAGGACGGAGACCCCGCAACAACAACATTTCTCGTCAATAACGAAGAAGAAAGGCGTCATCTTCTTCCACTCGTTCTTCAGACCTATGGGCTATCAGATACAGGGGCTATCACACAGGTTGCTGATGTGCCCATGGAATCTGTCAACGATGTCTATCAACAAGCTCTGTTTGAGCCCAAGAAGATTTATGATCAGAAAACGTTCAACCGCCACGACCTGAAGTCGGAGTACAGATTTCTATTCGAGTTCGTTCACAATGTGTTCTTCTCTTACCTAGGATCGAACGAATCTGTTACTTTGTTGAAGTTTAAGTTGCTAACTGCTGTGGTGAAGCAGTTAAATGTTAACTGGGCCAGGCTGCTGGTCAATCTGTTCATCAAGGAAGCTGCAGAGCTACCTGCCAGGATCAAGGCCAACATGCAACTTCGTCATGGCACCAAGCTCTCTATTATACTGCAGAGAACGCTTACAAATCGCACATGGCGAGTCTGCTCTGGATTTCCTGACGACAAGCTGGTACCTCACACCTGCAACCAGTTGATCATGATTCTTGGCATCTTGCCACACAAGATCAACAAGGCCAAAGGTGCAGCCAAGCTTCTACTCACAGAAATGCGTGAATCAAAGGAAGATACAGTTGAAGAAGAAGATAGCAGTGAAGAAAATGAAGGAGACCGAGTCGAGGCTGAGTCAGTTAGAAAAGGAAAGAGGAAGCTGGAGGATCTGCAATATGCGCCTTCTCGAAAGCGGATCACAAGATCAACAGCAGCAATCCGTATAGAGTCAGATCTCACACCACCTGCGTCCACAACGCAACCTGCCTCTCCACAGGTTGGAGTGAAACCTGCTGTCGAACAGTCCTCTCCCGGCACCCCTCCAGGTTTCCCGTCCAAAGCTCAGTCTCAAGCTCATGCCACTGAAGCTCCTACATCTTATCTCAACAGCTCCACAGCAGTGGACCAGATGTTAGCCTTCTACAAAGCAGAGTTTCTTAAGATGTCTCGAAGGCTCAACATGCTGGAATTGGAGAGCAAGCTGTATATTGATGAAAAGATTGCAGCCTTGCAAACTGAGAACGCAAAGCCGTGGGAATTCATCAAAGCTCACATCGGTGAAAAGAAAGCACAAGAGCAGTTCACAAAGGACAGAGGACAGTCCAGCTAGATAAGAGCTGTGAACTGACAACCAGTGGAACCTTTTTGGATCAGAAACTGTGAATGAGACAGTTTGACTAGGGAAGTGTAATGGATGACCTGTATCAGTCTCCATTTTCTTAATCAAGTTTTATATGTGTCAAAGATATGCCTAAATTTTTCCAAATATTTAAATTTCAATGAAATACTTCTGCTTCACTTAATCAATTATTTACCTTATCAATCATTTTCATTTATTGAAGCATGTATTTTGTTATTTATTGAAATCTTTGTTAAGGATATTCTGACACAGAACTTAACATTCTTGCTACACTTTCCATGTGTGTCAAAAAGCGCATGCATAGTATCAAATTCGCATTTAATGCGAGGCGACGGTTGAGTGATAGGGTAGTGCGAGTGGGATACTCAACCAATCCCACGCGCCCACTATCTCACGGATTTCCAGGGATTCAATCCCATCCGTTGAACGGTTGATTTACTTCAATCTCAACCGCCCATTTTATCTCTTATATATATTCATATGACTGTACATCGTCGTTCTCAATTCAATTTCTGCATTCTTCCGCCATTTTTTTCTCTGCAACTCACTTTCAAAAATTTCACACTCACAATTTTCTTTTCATTCTTGAAATGGCAGGAGAATCTACGTCTCAATCCCCACCTCAAACCACCGAACAGAAGATCCAATATCTTCAACAGTACATTCTCACAGAGCCTGCGGCAAATCTTTCGACTTATGATTACGCCGGTTTAAACGAGATGTACTCCGCCATCCAGGAAGCAGATGGATTTTACAAGATCATCACTCATGAGCCGAAGTTCTGGCTTCCGCAGCAAGTCGCCATGTTCTTTCTATCGTATTATTGCCCTAAAGATGTCGACTCCGCCCAATTCCATCTTCCTTTGCCTGGTATACCAGATGAGCCCATTCTAATTCTCTCGCTCATCTCTCGAACCTACGGCATTGCTGATTCAGGAACTGTGGAGATCCTGTATCACAAGCCCATGGGTTTGATTTTGGACGTTCCGGATGCAGATCTGGAAGCAGTTTACCAGATAGCTCTTATGCAGCCCGCAGTCAAGTATGATGGAAGGAAGTTCGCTCGACCTCTACTGAGACCTGCGTACAGAGCTCTCTTCGACTTCGTTCACAAAGTCTTCCTTGGTTACTCTGGTAACCACGACGCTGTCACACCAGCGAAGTTTAGGGTGATGACTGCAATCGTGCAGCGTCTACACGTGAACTGGGCCAGGTTTCTCCTCGAGCTCATCAATGAAGAAGTCAAACAGCTCGCGATCACCTACGACGGAGATGTGGTGACCGATTTCCGCGTTGCCAGGAACCTGCGTCTAGGTACCAAGATCTGCTCTCTCATTCTCTGCCTCCACCCCAACCTCAACTGGAGTGGAATGACTCACTTCAACAAAGAGAAGGTCCCCAAGGACCAGAAGCAGCTCGAACTCATAATTGGTGTTGACATGACTGTCTTTGCCAAGAATGACGATATGGTGAAGCCATTCCTCTATGCCATGGGTCGATCTAACCCAGCTTGGGTACCGCCTGAGCAGCGTGACGTTAGGAGAAAGAGACAGCTTGCCCCCAGCAAGCAGCTCGACAGACCTGCCAAGTCTGTTCGCATCAAATCTCCAACTCCCATATCACGCAGGTTGCATACGGAGTTTGCCTCCATAGAAGTTCAGCATCAACCTGCTCGTCGAACACTCGAAGACATCCCAGAACAGACAGTTCTCGATACACAGGTTTCAATACCCGTGCCCTCTGTTCGTGATATCTTCCAATCAACAGCTTCGGAGCAAGCTGTTCAAAGTCACAGCGAATCTCAACCGGAGGATGACACAGATTTTGAGGAAGAAATTCTTGATCACTCCATCGTCATCCACCAGCAGTCCTGTGAAGCTTCTCATCATCACAGCTCGCCTCCAGAGCTTGAACTCCATCTCATCCTTTCTTCCGATGATGATGTACAAGAAGATCCAATCAAGACTGCAGCTGCCATGTTGGTCAACTCCATCGAGATCGATGCTGAGAAGACTGTCACAGAGTCTTTTCCCGGAATTGATCTCACTCCGGAGACCAGGTCAATGGCAATCCGGCTTCGTGCTCTGCTTGATGGGAAGGACAGATCGTACTGTGACTTGAAGTCCATCTTTCTTGTCCACTCCATCGAACAGCTAGAGGTTGAAGGCACAACCTTGGGAGATTCTTTGGCTACGTTTCCATTCCTGAAGCTCGCGACTGCTTCAAGAAGTTCATCCTCTCCAGGATGAAGAGAGAGGCCAAGGTAGTCCATGTCGACTTGAAACCTTTCTACTCTAACGATCGCAACTCTTACAATGACAGGTTTCTAGAAGACGAAGATTTCAGTCCCATTCCTTCTCCACCCCGAAACAGTGGAGACGCAGTGTCCGATAATGTTCATGCACCGGTCTATTCTGTCGCAACCACAGGAACTTCTCTCACTACTGTTCAAGCCGACTTGAAGAAATTTATCATTGAGGAAGTTTCCAAGGTGCAGGCCACCGAGGTTGCTGAACACCAGAAGATCGCGGACAAAATAGATGCCATGGACACAACGGCGTCTGCCATGCTAGAAAATATCAAGTCTGAAATGCCACAGGTCATTAAGGATGAAGTGGCAAGCCAACTTGAAACTTTCTTCTCCGCCCGACTGAGAGCTGCAATGGACAAGCTGCTTCCCACCCAGCTGTCTGAACTGAAGGTCGCATACTCATCTTCGGTTGACAACCTGCGATATGAGTTCGAACAGCTCAATCAGCTTGTCAACACCTTCTCCTCAAAGCTCGCTCATGCCTCATCCAGCTCCCTGAAGGCAGAAGAAGAGATGCAAGGGAACATCAATTCCATCCTGCAGTTTAAAGAAAAGATCTGCACCGACCTGTCCTTACTCTCCAACGAGCAAGCCTCCCTCAACACCACTGTTCAGCAATTAATTGATAATGCCGAAAAGGGGGAAGGGAAAGGCAAGCGCACTGCTACCAAAGCAAAGGGCAAGGAGAAAAAGGTCACTCAACCTCCTCTCACTCAATCAGAAGCTGCTCTGCCTGTGACAGCTGTTTCTCAACCTGCTGCCCAGAAGCTGTCTGAGCAAGAGAAGGAACTGGGTGTTGCCGCCCTTATCCAGATGATGGCAGAAGCTGGATACACTGCAGATGAATGTGAAAATGAAGGCAAGCAGAAGTTGTTTCTCGCAGATCTGAGGAAACAGAGAGCCAAGGACAAAGCTCGCTTAGCATGCTTCCAGGGTCTTGAAAGCTGCAAGGAACAAGCGGACAACAGAGAGCCAATTGATTGGCTACCTGTTGATGATCAACCTCTGTGGGACGAGTTTCTGAACCAGTTCATCCTACATCATTACTGGTTGCAGATTGATGCTCGCTTCATTGGCGACACCAGAACTGCCTTCTACAACTGGATGCAATCTTTTCCTGACCGCGAATTCATTAAAAGAGTTCGTGCGAAAGCTGCAGAGGCGAAGGTCACAATCAATCCGCCCAAGAAAGAGACCTTCCAACTTCCCACTGTCTGCGGCACTGATACCCCAGATATCGACCGGATCAACACTTTCATAAGGAGAATCGCAGGTCAATACGGTTGCAAGACCACAAGCTGCGACGAGTACAAGTCGATCTGCGACAGAATCTATGCATCTACTGGAACTGTAAGTAATGAGAAGATCGTTGAAGAAAGATTCAAGACTCTGAGGAAGTAACTTGATCGTTTTTCATTCATTTATCGTATCAACCCTGTAAACTGTACACATCAACACTGTTGATACTATAAATGAGAAATGATCATATTTTGTTCCTGACGACAAAATCTCATTGTCCAGGCCTCTGCTTGTTATGCTTTAAATTTCCTAACACTTTTTCTCATGCAGCTGGCTGGACATCGAATCTTGATCACTTTTTCTTGTGAAATTCAAACATTCTAAGTCAAGATGTAAAGTGTGGGTTTCGGCATTATCAAAAAGGGGGAAATTGTTGGGAACCCTTCAATAGTTTTGATAATGTTGTTAGAAACCACACTTAGTCAATAGACGTTAATTGGAACAAACTGATCTCCGTGTTTGGATCAGTCAAGTTCAACTAAAACAGGTTGCTATGTAAAGGTCAAGGTTGGAAGTGCAACCTTGTACTTAATCTACTCAAACCTGTCATATTGTTCCACTATGTAATCTGTCTATGTAACCTGTCCTAATCATACTTGAAGATCTCATTCGAAGGTTACAGAGACTGAAGATAGATAGAGGTATAGGAAGCTCGACCTGCAAAGTCCAACCCGAGCTGTGACTGAGGAACCTGTCCTCAACTCAACGACTAATTGTGTCAGTGTACGGCTCTGCTTATCCTGACACACACAACGGCTCTATTACAAATGCTTCTCTATAAATACCTCAAGACATTCAAGAAAGAAGGTACGGGAAACTCAAATTACAAGCTAAAACGCTGCAGAAATCTCAAGCCAAACATTCACACAATCAACACTCGAAATTACAAGAGCTTTCCCAAGTGTTGATCTTTGAAGATTTCTATTCTTTCTAGTATCTGTCTTACTATAACACAATCCACACTCTCACTACCATAATTGTTGATATTCAGTGTAGTTGATAGAGTTGTATCTCAAACGGTGATAGCTCTTCACAGCTTTCCAGTTTGATTATTAGTGCTAGCCGTTCAGGATTAGTAAGATTGTATGTAAGTTTGTATGTAAAGTTAGAAGAGTCACGACTCAAGATTCGTGCTAGATTCAGTCTAAAGAGAGACTTGAATTTGGACTGGAACCTCCACCAGTGTTAAAAAGGAGCGAAAGATCTCAGTTAAGGGATTACAGATTCGACGGGATCTGGCGTGGACGTAGGAGCTGTATACTCCGAACCACGATAAAAACTCCTTGTGCCTTTCTTTCTGTTATCTTTATTTACACAGTTTGCATGATTCACAACCTGCACGATTGTAACCTGTCTTGCATGTGCACTGTCTTTGAAAACTGTCTTTGAGAACTGTTTCTGAAAACTGTTAGCCACTTTCACAGTTTGCATGAACACTTGTCTGAACTAAAGTTTTCTTTGAAAAACTGTTTCGAAAACTGTGTTGAAAACTGTAAGCCAACCTTTCCACCAAACTTCCGCACGCAGGTTAGTTTTGCAAGCTCAGCAGTTCACTGTTTGAGCTGGAAAAACTAAACTGCTCTGATTAACTGAAGTGACGACTCAGTAAGATCAAATTGTTTTGAAAAGTCAAAACTGTTGGCTAATTGGTGTATTCCCCCCCCCCCCTTACACCAATATCTATTTATCGGGACCTACATTCTTGCATGTTCTTAGTTTGATTTATTTTATTTGCTTCCAAGTTTTAATTAATTACTTTACTTAGATTTATTTTAAAAAGTATGTTTAGATTCGTTTGTCTTAGATTCATTTTAATTGCTTTCTTTCTTGCTTTCTTTTAAATATTTGCCTAGGTAGATTTAAAGCTTTTAGTTTAGTTTTAAGTTTTAATTAAAGATTTAATTATTTACTTGTTTTAATTTAATTGCTTTCATTTAGTTCTTTGCCTAGGATATAATTCTTAAAACCCTAAATTCTTTACTTGCTTTCGTAGAGTGTTTAGTGCGTGTGTATTCATATAGTTAATTACCCTGTTAAGTTGTCCTTGAGAATCGCTATTCGGGTTTTACTTAGTTAGTCTACGATAGACCTAGTTTATTGCTAGCACTAATTTTAGGTGAAACATAGTTCACTGATTAAGTATAAATAAACGGCTAAGATCTGTACATGTGGAGGAAAGATGCATAATATAATTAACTTTATATCAATTCTTGACATGAATAAGGGTAATTATAAGACTTTACAATATGGAAAGAGATTATACCAAAATAAAATCCGTTAATTTGGGAGCTCAATATCCTATTAACGAAACGTTCTTGGTTTTTTTTTTTTCCTTTCTCTTTTTGTAATCAATATTTAGAAGAGATGTTATATTTTTATTTTATAATGCATTCTTTATTTGATACTTATGCATTTTGAAATTTTGATTGCGCACAATCTTCAGCCATAATGTTGTAATATTTTATTATGCAACTACTTTATATATGGTTAATGCATATTGTGTAATTCTATTTTGCATTAATCCTTAGTGATGTTTGGTGCTTTTTTTATTATTATTATTTTTATTCAACTTAACATATAAATCATATTTCGAGAATTACTTATTTGTGTTTTTTATAGCGAATATGCCTATAATTAAACATATATTGCAATGCATTTTTACAGATGAGGCAACAATTATTATATCCTATTAGAGTATTAAAAAAACAATTTTTGTCCAAAACATAAGATTTACACAATATTTGCCCAAAATTTGAAAACATGACTAAAATACCCCTAGGGCATAAAAACAAAACTTCCCCCACTTTCTCTCACTCAAATGCCGTTCTCCACTCGCCGCCGGCCGTGCGAAGCATTGAAAGCCTCCATTCCGCCGTCCGACGACTGTTTTCAGGCATGGCGAGTGGGAAAAATAAGAGAAAGCGAAGTGAAGCCGACGCCGGCGAACAATCTGAGCCGCGGCGCTCTCCAACTCCGACGGAAGAGCCGGAGAGAGTTATACCCAGCGGCCACCCGTTCATAAATGCATATGTAAGATTCTTTTTCAACCTTCTTGCATGTGGCATTTGAGTGAAAAATTTGGAGAGTATGTCATTGGGTTAGGGTTTTCGATTTAGGATCTAGGGGGATTGGCGATTTTGTGAATCAAGCTCTAGGGTTTCACAGTTTCTCTCTGTGATATGCCTTCGTTTTTGATAATTTTTTATCGATTCTAAACCATATTTTGAGTGAAGTGATGTAGTGTTTGAATGGTTGTAATAGGGGTAACTTCGAATTGTTTTTCAAAAATCTAGGATTAGTGTATGTTCTGGATAATTTTTTCAAATAATATCTGAACTTGGTAAGAAAATACAACAATTTTGGTTAGAACATGTTAAATTGTGAAGAAACTGGCATATTATGTGATTTGAGATAACAGTCTGAACATGTTTTTTTGAGATACTATTCTGAACATGTTTTTTTGAGATACTATTCTAAACATGTTGATGTATTGCTATATTTAACTTCATGTTAATTTGAATATATGTAACTATGATTTTTTGTGGTGATATATCGATGCTAATTTATATACAAATATGTATAGAGTCGTGACTAGAGATGGTAAAATTGATCCGGCCAAACTTGACATGACAGGTCTGATTTTGAGTTGGATAGTTTTATACTTCTCAAACTTTGAATTGAGCTGGACGTGTTTAGGTCGGTCTGATCTTGCCCGACCCATTTTACACAAAAGGAGATTTTGGATGAAGTTATATTTAAGATTTTTTGGTTCGACAAGATTTAGGGATGAGCCAGACTGATTTTGATCCGACGGGTTTGCCCCTATACATGTGATGTGTAAAGGAGTTAATCCTCATGAGTACATAATAGTAGATGTCATGTTGAATTGGAATAGAATTAGAATTGTACTCCCACGTTACACGGAAATAATCTATAAATTTGATATGAAAAGAGCTATTTTAAGGTATTAATACAATATTCAAATCCTTTCGAATCCTTTTGCACAATAATCTATAAATTTGATATTGAAAAGAGCTATTTTAAGGTATTAATACAATATTCAAATCCTTTCAAATCCTTTTGCACAAGTGAAGCAACGTAAACTTTAAAAGAAAAGCACAACCGACAGAAAATTAAAATTTAATTGGATGTACTGCCTTAAAAGTGTTTAATAAATAAATAAAAAGGATCACCAAATCTTCTATATAATTATAATTATACAACATTTATGTGTTCCATCTATAACGAATACGTTTCTACATATCTCGAAAAAAAAAATGATAAAAACAATCCAAAACCTGAAAGCAACTCCTTTGAGTTTTATTTCTGTTTCTTTCAACCCTATCAAGGAACAACACATCAAAAATAGCAATAGTCAAACAAAATTATAACCTCCAAATTCACGAAAAAGGGAAATATATATCCATTGAGATCTCTCACAGTCCCAGCAAAAATCAAGATTCCGGCAGCTTCAGCTCGTGTACTTTTCTCCGAGGTATCAAAAACTTTTGCATCAAGCCATTTTACTTTGAATCTGTCTGTGAATATATATTAGATACTCGACATATGAGAATGCACTAGCCGTCTTGTCTTCTACCAGGTAGGAGAAGAACGTCATCCCTACAAAGACAAACAAATCTTTGAGAGGAGAAGTAATGGCAGTTTTAGAAATAGCAAACCAATCCATGGGGTTTATATAATTAAAAAACCGCGTTGCTAACAAAGAAAGCGTAAGACACTTCAGTTAGCAGCTTCTGACATCAAAGATGTTTCGATACAACACAAGATTCTCTCTTCTGCTAGCAATGATTATCAAATTTCAATTTCTTGATTTCTCTGATCCTCCGTAGTTTCATATTCATTTTCATTTCTATAGAATTTTATTGTCTTCAAAGGAACTCAAATGTATCGTAAAAGGGAGTTGAGTTGTGAATTTTGTCGTAAACTAACCTGACGGATCTCCCTTTTTGCAGAGTCGCAATCTGCAGAATAAGAAAGAGAGGAGAAAAGTTGAGAAGCATGTGAGGATAATTACAAATGTCATAGAACAAAATATTTCATTAAGTGGTACAAGCAATGATGAAAATTTTGTCCGTACCGTAGGTAAGAACATCGTTGGCGCCTTATCTCATTTACAATGTCATTCAGTTTCCTTGACATGGGATTGTCATATTGCTGCAAAATGAACTGATGAAAAGAAAATAGCAATGAGTGCTCCCCCTTTATGGCAAATAATCAGAGATGACGAACTCAGTGATCAAAGGCGAGATGAATGAAAAAAGTACGAGAAAGAGGAAAATGCTATAACAAGTATTAAGAATTGTAGGATCTACGAGTAGATGCTTTTCAAACAAATGAATGCAAGGAAATTTATGTAGCACATGACTTTGACCATATTTTTTAGATTTCATGCGGGAAGAACAAGGGTCCTAATTAAGTACCTGGTTTGAAATTTCGTCAAGTGATGAAATGCCGAACAGCTGTTGCAAAATATTTGGCTCAACATTTTCACCAACATAAATTAAACAATCAGCTCCGTTCTCAAGAAGATATATTCCGTCAATAGCAATGTGTTCGCTGGAAAGTGGGATAGGCACGGGAATAATGGAATCATCTAACTCCTGAGAATTCAGCATTAAAAATTAGAAGGAACAAAAGATAGTAAAAAAACATTAAATATTTTTGTTCATAAGTTACCGTACCTTCTCATTAAGGTCATGAATGGCTATCATTCTAGGGTACACCAACGGGATCACCAAAGGAGTAGGTAATGGTGAGACATAATTAATCCAAACAGACCTATCATCGATTCTTCCATCTGGCCGTAATCCAGTGCATTTGAGTAAAGCTGGAAAAGGCAAATTGTTGTTTACTTGTTTATATCACAATGGAAATGGTATACTCAGAGCATCATGGAATTCAATGAATGACAGCACTGGCGAGAAGATTAGGTCTTTAGTTCAAAATATCAGACTAATTCCACAAAAACAGGTAACTCGGCCACTACAAGGAATTCCGGGAGTTTTCTCAAATTTACTAGGAGCAAGGGTGATATGACTCTATCAAGAGAATCTACAATACATATACTTAAAAGAACCTTAGAATTTACCAAGCGTATAGAGAGGCAACATTTTAAGCGCCTCAGGCAGAATAAGTTGACCAGCTGAAGACACCGTAGCACAGAACTTTCGGTACGAGTATAAAATGTTGATGCAACTATTTGTAGCTTGATCTCTGACTTGTGCAAGAGGGGCTGAAGGAATTTCACTAGCAGCTGTCACATCAGATATTACAGAGCAACAGAGTCAGTGGCAAATATTATACTAGATGCCTACAATCAAAAACTTTCCAAATGTTGAGAACACATCCAAAAAATAAAATCAAAAGGAGCTGAAAAAAAGAGCGTAAAAGGAACCGAAGAAAGAAAAATAGCATAGTAAATTAGTTAGAATTGCCGCAGCCTCCAAGCAATACAACATAGCCACCTGTAATGAACAAACTTAAAGAATTCTCAGGAAATTTATAATAACAAAGTACCTTGTTTTGTGATACAAGCAAATTGGGTGTCTAGATCAGCAGAGCGGAATAGATTACTGAGCATGTTGGTGCAAGGAAGTGATATCGTTGACACTCTGATTCTTCTTTGTCCATAGACAGTGGTGTAAAGCAGGGCACACTACACAAATTATCATACAAAGTCATTAGATGAATAATGATTACAAAATACAAAGAGAACAAGAAAATGAGCAACACTCCAGAAATTTCTGAAGGAAAAAAGAAAAAAAGAAAAAAGAATTCTAATTCTAAGACATGGGATAACATATTCAATCAGACGGAATTCCAGCAGAGACATAATGTAGTACCTGAAAAGCGCATTCGGAGCCTTCCTGCAGTTTATCATCATGCTTCAGGGTGACCATTATCGTTTTGTCACAATCAATCTAGCAAAATGAAGATCAATCAAAATGTAACAGAAGCAATCGAAGAACTAAGAAAATAATATACGTATAATGTAACACCACATGTAACAGCAAAGGAAGGAGAAAGTTTGTAAGAGATCATGGTATTAGACATGGAGCCACGTATTCTACAATTTACATTTACAAAACTTGATAGCATTTTTGCGTAAAGAAAAGTGGGCATAATGAACTTCCAATTAAGTAAAAGAATATACTATCCAGACTTGAGTACATAAAATTAATAGGGTTTTCAGAAACGGAAACTGTAGTCTGTGACCCGATCTTCAAGTCTAGCTGAGAATATAGCCTGGCCTTTAGAATATACAAAAAAGATCCCAACATTTCAAAATAGTTGTAGATATGACCCGGGCCAATATTTCGGGCCCAAAATGTTGACGTGAATGGCCCAAATAAAATGTGGAATTAATGGGGGAATTTCTTTTCCTACTGTGAAATTACATGGAAATATGTCTTCCAACAAGAAAGGAGGAAAAACAAAAAAGGAGCATCCTTCACCTTCTTCCCCAATTTTCAGAAACAAACTACATTTAAGGATTTACCTCAGTCAATAAGGTTAGGAAAGATCAGCAAGGCATAAATCACCTTAATATATAATTTAGAATATTCTCCATGTATGTATTTATCTTGTACGTTAAAGAGAGTGAGAAAGAGACATACCGCAGGTAGATCAACATCAGTTGGTATGCGCTTACAGAAGTTTCCAGTATATTCTTGAACTTGAATACCCTATCGAGAAAACAACAAAAATATAACCTAGCCTTAATTCAGCAGCAGCTTGCTTTCCAGGGAAAAATTGTTACATAAATAAAAGCTCAAAAAATGCACTTCCAGAAGCTCACCTGGCTACATCTAACACGCATCACTGCCTCAAAACCTTGAGGTCTTGTGACATTCCACCGAAGATCATTGTAAAGCTTAGCAGGATCAGAAAAGGCCGAGAAAGGATGATAGTAATACACCTACAGAATTACATCACGAATTCAGATTATGAAAATAACACAATAAATATCCTAAAGAATGATGCCCAGACATCCAAAAGAACAAATAATTCATTACTTAAAGTGTGATATGATTGCTTTTTTTAAGATGGTGAGATATGAATGCTAAATAAATTGTGGTAACTATATGAAAAACAACTTGAACATTATTCAATTACCTGGCCTCCAGTTGTCCTTGGAATAACGGAGAGAGAAGCTATATCCACATACATTTGCGTTGTAATAAACAAGTCAACACACACCTGGAGATAAAGTTATCAGCTGGCCGTGATTCTAAAACAAAAACATGGCAATATTTTTTCAGTATCATGGATTTCCAGCAAAGAAAATTTTATGTCACCTGGTACTCTGCAAGTTCTATTGCCATAGTTTTTAGAGTCTTGTCAGCAGGCTGGAGCAATTTGTGAGCCTCCTGAAATCAAGCGCTCTTGCTATTAGTAGGGCATTTCACTTCTCATGGTAAAGAACGATGATAGAAATCCCATCAGTAGGGATCGAATGATATGAGTTGTTATTTTATTTAGTTAAGTTGTTTTTCAATTTAAATAAGTGTCAGTCTTGTACTGGACAGTCTTTTGGCCCATAGATATAGTATATAAATATTGGAGAAGACATAGTTAGGGTCAAGAAGAACATTGTTCTAGTTAGTGGCAACTTGCTAAGTTATGAGTATATCATAAGTTCACCAAGCAAGTAACAACTAGGGGTGAAAACGGATCGGATATTTCCCGACCGATCCGGAGCCATATCCGGTCGGTATCAAATTCAGTACAAAAAATTAGTATTCAGGCGGATACGGATTCGGATACGGATAGTTGCATTCGGATACGGATTACATAGTATCCGACCGTATCCGAATTTTACTATATTTTATCGGATATTATCCAGATAACAAATCCAGATATCCGGATATTTAATATATTTTATTTTATATTTTATATATATATATAATAGTACTACTTCTTCTTTAACATTTACGTTAAAAAAAAGATCAATTTTTACTATTAAGAAAAAGGAAAAAGTTGGGAATCCAGCTGCCTCACAACACTTCTTCTGCTTCGCATTTTCTTCCCTCCGCTAGCCGCCGCGATTGGATGAAGACCCACCGTCGCCGTGCAACCTTGCCGTCGGCGAGGTGCCCAACGCTGCCAACAATTCACAGCCTCCGAATCTCTTTCCCAAACCCAGCACAACCATTCAAGAAATTAGATTAGCAATAAATTTGGGTATTTCTAGTTCTACAAAACATTATTTATCGACTTATCCCCAGGGGATTGGTGAATCATTTATTACCTTTCACGAAATTTCTGCTGCTATTACTATACCGTCGATTGTAGTGATAATGGAGATTATTAGCGTTGGTATAAAATTGATGCATTCTTTGTAACAGAAGAATGTATTCGTATGTTCGACGAAATGTTTCAGTGAAGAGCATGTTATATTTTCACCAAATTGAAGAACTATGTAAGCCTCTTAACTCTTCTTCTAGTCTATGAATGCCTCGATCTCACTGCTAATAAAATTCACTGATTTTGTACCTCTCCCTCTGGGATATCTATGACTCCTTGAAGAACTTTTGTTGTTTGGAAATAATCTAAGAAGTGATGCACCGTCCTTAGAATTGAGCTTCATTACTTCCTTGACCAATTGAAGACATTCATTCTCTAATTAGAGATTAGATGTTTATTTTGGGGTATGTGTTGTGCATGCGAGTTCAATATTTTGGAAAGAAATTGACCAAATACCATAGACTAATTTAAGTTATGAGGTCTGTTTGAAATGGAATTTGGCATTGTTAGTTTTTTACTTTTTCTCTTTCCCTCTCATGTGTTTTTGATTGGTTATTCTGTGATAATCTTTTAACTTTTTTACATTCTACTACATTCTTTGAAAATGGTTTATTAGCAGTAGATATAATTTTTATAATTTGCATTAGAACTTCTATGAAATATTGCGTAGGTAGTTTTTTTCATATGTTTTAATTACATCCAGATGATTTTCGTATGAAATATATTATCCGATTATATTTATTCGAATCCGGCCCGGATTCGTCCCGTATCCGTCCCGTTTCCATATCCCGAATATTCCGAATTCATATCTGAATCCGGCTTTTCCGTATCCGATTCCGAATCCGAGAAAAAAATATGGTTTAGGATACAGTATGAGCACTATCCGTCCGTATCCGATCCGTTTTCATCCCTAGTAACAACTATCTCTAACAACAATGTTCCTAACCCCGATAATCCCTCCACATCATAAGTTCACCGAGCAAGTAGCAGCTAGCTCTAACAATAATCTTCTAAGCCCTGATAATGACTTCGCGGATATTTATATACTATACCTATCGGCCTAAAGTTGGTCAAGTAAAGACAGCTTCGAAAAGGAACTCATCAATAGAACAGAAACTTGATTATATAAAATATCAACTAAAAGAATAACTCCAACTAATTCAATTTCGTCCCTTAGCAACAGCTGACACCTATCAAAAGGCGAAAAAAAACTTGTAGATGGACATGTGAAAATGGAAATAAGCAGCAAGTCATTATAAAAACTATTATAGTATCAACAAAAAGATATGTGCAGCATTAAGACCTTTTCTTGCGCTGACATGTTGCTTCTGCCTTCTGCTTCTCGAGCAGAAAGAGATCCAATGCCAAGTGACGGCAAAACTGCAATATCATAAATTATTAGTACCTAGTACAATAGGCATATATATTTAAGGGGAGATGCTTGCATACTCATAACGCTGATACAGTTGTATGTCAGCTTACCTGACAGGAAAACAAGAAGTTTGCCACCAGTGCTTTTCATTGCCAGGAAAGCAGCCTAAAGTAAGAAATAGTTAAATACAGTAACATTTAAGCATCAATGCAAGGATATTATATTGAACACAATGTCCTTAGCAATTAGCAAATTCCATCTGCCCATCAATTAGAGCCAAAAACTAAATGACGTCAAATGACATATATTAAACTAATTAAAGAAGTATAAACTCTAAAAATGACATATATTAAAGAAGTATAAACTCCAAAAAACATTACAAAGACATACCTTTACTGCAGCACCAAAAGCTGAATCAGCAATTCTATTACTCTTGAACATTGTAGGGATGCTTTCGAGCAACATTTCTAAATGCTCATGGCACTGCAGTTACCAATAGAAAAACCCATCATTTAGAAAGTTTGTAAGATAGGGAAGATAAAAAAAATAACAATTAAAAGTAAGAAATAGGTTTCTTTTTTTCCTTTTTTTTTTTTGGGGGGGGGGGGGGTGGCGCTTGGGGAGGATCTGCATACTAGGAGAGTCTAAAACAAGGATGGGCACCAACCTCAGAAAGTTGAACAATAACATCACTTTCTAGTGGTGTATATACATCTTGTACATCAGGAACAATGAGCATCAATGGCTGAAAGAAAACAGAACAAATAACAATCAAGGAACAGAGAACATGTTTATTCTGCAACCAATAAGCTAAGAAGTTTCCACCAACCTGCTGTAGAGCTCGTTTTAGGTTGTAAAAGTGGATGGTGGAATCATATGTAGCAATACCCACCAGTGTTCGAGGACTCTTCTGCAAGAAAAACATAGTCAATCCAGATTAACTTTTTTCTCTCTCACTGCTGACGGATAAAGAATTCTCAGGTGGTCCTCTTAACTTGATGCATAATTATACTCCACCTGCTCAAAACTCAACTTGGAACAAATACCACAAGAATGCAGTGAAATGGCTAGTCAATATCTATGCTTTTACTTTCACAGCTCATGCAAGTCCAAAAAATGATATATTATTGTGACTATTGTCAACAGCCCAACCTTCTTTCAAAATGTGAACATTTTAGCAGAACTCATTTGGCAGTTAAACACATCAATGCAACTCCAAGCTAAATTTTAAGAATTATTTTCCCTAAGTTTGTTCTTTATGCATCCACCTCCAAGTTTCACCCTTAAGTAAGAAAATTATACAGCCTTTAATTCCTCATTGACTATGGAAGTTCCTCGAATAAAATGCATCACATGAAAAGTCCATGCATGAACTTACTGGAAGATCCGCTATCACTTGGCTGATGGCACTGCAAGCCGCTGCAGTTGCACCGGTTTGTATAGCGTTCATGGATACATCGACAAGGAAGAAAAATACAGCAGGCATTGGATCACGCACCTGAAACAGAATAAGCAAAAACACAAGACACGGCGACAAATAAGAAGGTTTTAAACTTCAAAGTCAATATAAGCTCTGTTTTCCTCCACGACAAACATGCACATAAAAAGTAAGTCAACATAAATCTAAAAGTACTATTGGAATTTCAGCAAACATCATCATTATTGTAAAAAAAATACAAGCTGTATGTGTATGCCAATAAAGCAGCTATTGTAGTATACAAAGTACAAAGAGAATTCTATTTTTCTAGACCCAGAAGTTTATTAGATATAACATCTTATGAATCTTTAATGTGTCTCTTCTTCACCATCCCCCATCTGTGTCATACAGGGCATATTCTAGTTGAATCATAACAACCCCCTCAAAGAGACTGCCAGAGCTTTAAGCTTTTATCAAATCTTTGTACTTGAATTTATGGATGTACTTCTTAGAATAATCACACTGTTGGCACAGTCGCAAGAAAATTCAGCCTACTAAAAGAGAAATGATATTGCAATCATAAAATGGATATCATTTTTTGCATTGACAGTGCAATATTTAGGGATACCTAACATAGTGATTGGTTCTAACTACTTGTATATTTATTACCAGCCATGATTAATTATAAACAATCACTCATCCCAATTCAACACCTGCTAGATTCAAATCTAGTAAACATATGGAACTTACCATATACTCTTTAGTAGCAACAAATTCAACTGTTCCCCGACATAGCTCAGGCCTTTCATCAGCATCTCTGCGCCGGCCATCTGGACCTAAATTGCAGTGATAGTCACGTGGAGTTTCATCTGTAAATCCTGAAACACAACCAAAAACAAAAGGATAAATAAAAGAATATGCAAAAAAGGGAAGGTAAAGTTCGAAGTGCTTATTGATAATCTGTTAATATCACGTATGCATGTGACTCAAACTGAGCAATTATCTAGATAGGAAACAACTACCAATAAACACAGCAAATACTCCCACAACCAATGTAATTAAGAACTTAGGTTAGAATTATATCAACTATAGGTCCTGATTTTGGCATATTGTAAGAGCTCAATATATCGCTATTTTTAAATTTAGATAATTCACTAGTTAATTAGTTACTTCCAATTTCGAGCTGAGCAAAAACAGACGACAGGCACCCTCATGGAGTTGAACTTGCATAATTATGTTAACAACTCCATGAAAGAAAAAAGAAGAAAAACAAGAAGAAGAAGGAACTCACTAACTACAAAAAATAAAGTAAGAAAAGAATATTTCTCACCACACAAGTTACAAATGAAACGTCTTCCTTGATCAATAAACTTCACGAAAGGATTAATGTAGCCTTTGCAACGAGAACATCGAACAGGACCACTTTCAACAAAATCCACAATCTAGCAGTAATAAGACAAGAAAGTAGAATAATTTAGCACCTGCGAGATGATCCTGACAAAGGTCATGTGACCCTCAAATCTAAAATAGTGAGTATAGCATTGAAGTCAGAGTCAAACATATAAACTTTGCAAATCAACTTTTAACATGGTAGGAAGTAGGAACTACTAATAGCTTACTAGAAATTTCTTTTTGCCGAAGAACTATATTATACTTTTCCTCGAGGTCTTAAGTAACACCCAATCTTCAAATAATAACAGGGCAGACAGAAGAGGCACAAATTTTTGCAATCAGTATAACAGATAAGAAGAAGAAACATAAAATGCTTCACTTTACTTGGATAGGATCCTCAGATGGATGTGGAAGAGCTAGTGGTTGGACCAATAGACTTAGCTGCATTCCAGATGTGGATAGAAGGTCTACTGTCAAAGGAACCTAATACACCAAAGGAAAGCACCCAATTTTATTAGCAGTTTCAACCTTAGGACTAAGTCACGCATAAAAGGTACAACAGTAGTTAGAAACAATGAGAAGTAAAAGATAGTTATCAAAGCAACAAATGATGCAAGTAAATGCTTAAACCTGATTAATAGTACACCTCATGTAGCGTGGGCTGCAATTTCCAGTGTCTTTAACTATGTAGTCACTTGTTGCAGGCTTCACAAAGAAGAGATAAATGAGTAAAAGACAAAGACACTGAACATTTGAAGTGATTGAAGAATATCTCACTAGGTAACAGTTTGGAGGAGGAATACCAACTTTGGGCAAATATACATGAATCAAACTTGACCAAAGTCCAAAGCTAGATATATAATTACCGGAGGAGGGTTTGCCTGATTGCCCTGACGAGTCTCATGAACAATTACAGAAGCACTTGGAGCAAGGCGGGGAATCTGGTTGGGATCAATTTTAGATTGCCCTGCTTGGCTTAGAGACATAGATTGATTTGGAAGTGATTGGCCGCCTGGTGGCATTCCAAACATCCGTGGAGGCTGCTGCATAGGCCCAGGAATTGGAGGAGGAGGAGCACCCTAGACATTAGCACTAAATTTAGAGTGTAAACTCAAGTAGTTGATCGAGTAATCTAATTGACAAAAATGGATGATGTTATTAAGCTGCAGCATTAACAAAGTCAAAAGACCAGTCCTGCCTAATGCTTGCTTAGATGTATAATCATAAATTGAATAGTTAACTACAGAGTGTCACAAGATCTTTCAGGTCAATCTAAGACATCTTTTTAAGGCCAATATATGTTGCACACTTCTATCAGACCAAATCATCTAATCTGATACATTTATTAAAACTTATAGGAAGCCTGTTCAATGAGTGAGTTTCAGTCCCTACTAATATTATAAAAATGACCCCAAATTAACAAAAAGACTCAAATTGCATCTTGATATTGCAGTTTCTACAAGAAATCAAGAACCATAGATCAATATATAGTGAAGTTCAAACATCCTAGAACTGCAAGAAAGAACTTATGGCATTTCTTAGTTGCAAGCAAGAGCCCCGAAGGGGCAACCAAATCGTGGCACTTTCATCTGTGTACATATGCATACTTCAAAAGCAAACAGACATATATCTTCATTACCAAGTCCTAGATCTATGATTCATGTTTTATATAACAACACTTCAGTTAAAACATGAATAATTTCTACGCTCTTCATTCTCAAGTAACGAGTACAATCAGTTGACATACAAATTCAAGGATTGCACAGAAACAGGGAATGAAATTAAAGAGAACACTGTGCATACTGTCAATGCAATAACTGTGAAAAGGTATTAAATTGTTTTACTTAGCTCCCTTTTCTCACTTTTTGATCAACCCCTCTCTTTAATTTTCTTGATATTATCATATTAAAATCATCCTCATGAACAATTTCACTCCCACAAAAGTCTTATCAGATTTTATGCCTAGAAATAAGAGAAGTTCAGCAAGAATTTGAATAATTATTTCCAACTCAAAATGTACAAGAGCATGGCACACTCTTAGACAAATGACCATTAATTGATAATGATTATAACTTTTTATAAAAACTACAAGACTATTGTATCCCAATGCCACACCTGACATAGTTGTTGAATTCAGGAGCATACTGGAACTGTTATCAGTAGTTAGCAGTAGCACTAGTGGAGGTATCCCAACTACAAATTGAAATTCATATGTAGTCCAGCAAGAAACACAGACACCCAAATCATAAGCCATTCAAAATTAGCATATTCCCTCAGAGCCTCTATTCAGCAACTAAACGAATTTCGGCCATCATGTACTCTAGCACAGATGACATTGATAATTTTCAGTATAATCCTTACACAAAGGTCTCGTGCTTGTGATCCACTCATCATTCAAAGCATGATCCTTGCTTGTTGTGCAACTTGCCTAACCCTCATTCATAGCTTGCTGGGCAAATCATGTACTACCTCCATCCCATTATATTAAGGCTTATTTGACTTGCACAGAAACCAATGAATGAAAGGATATGTGGCTATAATCAATTCTAAAGAGAGAGAATTAATTGTGATCAAGTATTTTTTACCATTTTAGGAAAGAGCTCTAATATAATGGGACGGACCAAAACAGAAATAAGCTCTAATAATGGGATGGAGGTAGTATGTATTTAAAACAAAAGCTCAAACTTTCATTAGTTAGGTTCAAGTAGGTCTTACAGGTCGATTTTAGTAAATTTGTGTAGCAGAATGAAGAATAATCAAAAGTGCAGAAAAAAAAAATGTAACAAAACTGTTCATCATAGCGGCACGACAGAGGAGTGGTAAAATTGATAAAATTAACCTGCTGTGGCTGCGCTGGCCATGTCTGCATCCCATAAGGAGAATTCAAAGGTTGCTGCATGCCTGCATTTGGTGCTGAAAACGGTGACGAACCTAGAGGCGGCACAATATTCTGCTGTGGGCTTGAAAACGGCGGTGCAGGTTGTCCAGCGGCAGACGGGCCAGCAGTAGGCGGACTACCAAAATTAGGCCGCATTTGCATCGGTTGAGAAGAAGGCCTAGACGACACCATCGTTGGTGGCTGTGGAGGTCCCACAAAGGGCCTCGGCATACTACCACCCATAGCAGGAGGGAACGGTGGCCCACTCTGTCCCATCCCTGGCGCAAATGTAGGCGGTCCATTACTAATTGGACCGAAACCACTTCCATGGGCAGGAGTGGAGGGAGCTGAATTCATAGGGGAAGACGGGTAAGATCCGGGACGTGGGCCTGGTGGAGGAGGCGAGGGAGCAACAGGCCCACCAATGGATGGTGGCATGACCCCAGGTGGGGGCGGTCTTGATGCAAAGGGAGGGGGCTGAGATCCCGGTGGTGGGCCAGTAGGTCTATTAGGAACCATATTTGGGGGCAATGTAGATTGAGGGGGAGCATTAGGGGGGCCTGGGGCCCTTGGAAATATACCAGGCGGAGGTGGGCCCGGTCTGCTACCAGCGAAAGGCGGAGGCTGTTGGCCAAAAGGCGAAGAATTCGGAGGTCTAGGGGCAGCATTGCTTGGCTGCTGCTGATTAGGCTGGTTAATGTTTAAGTTTTGCATATTATTAGCAAGGGAATTGGGATTATAATTCGGGGGGAAATTCCCAGGCCTAGGTCCCCCAGGAGTTGCCATCACTTTACCTAATCAGAAATCTCTAGTAACAAAAAGATAATAAGAAAAGTGCAGATCCTCAAAAGAGTGAAACTTGGAAAATCTCTCCTTAATCCAACCCAATTCAAACCTACAAACAGAAGAAATGACAGAGGCGGATGAACCAAGAAACAATCTTTTCAGCCAAATCAAACATTCACGAAGCTATCATGCCCAAATAAACCTAAAATAAATCATGAATAACATAAAAACCTTCGTTGGAGGCCGAAATCCCGGTCCGTTACAGGAGGAACCGACCGCTTTCCGACCAGATTTCGATCTGACTACACAAAGATCAGAAAATATACGATCCAACATAAAATCGGAATCCAAAAATCTAGAAAGAAATCCACATATAACTGATTGGACCTAAGAGGTACCTCAATTTCGCGCACAAGATTGCATACAGCTTTGGCAGAAAGTGATTTCGGATCTTCGATGAATAATACTTGCGGATCGAAGTCGATTTGATGGATGGAGAAAAACGGAAACTCTGAAATGGTAAATTTCTCAAGGATCAAAGCATTATTCACCTATTTCGGTTATAAAAAATTATTGAAAATGGCTGCTTTCGTTTCATGTAGTAATTTTTTTTCCGTTTTTCCAAAAGAAAAAAAAAATCGAATTTTTTCAATAGAAACATTTAAGAAGGGAGTGATGATGTGCAGCAAATAGAAATCAACTGATGATGTGTAGGCACGTGACATATTCAGGGGAGGCACGTGACTTTGGATTTTGGATTTGTAATCCTTTTTATCTAAGGAAGCTGCTTTTATTTTGTATTGCTAATTTTATTTTCTTTTTTTTGTATATCTGCCCACTTTCGTAGGTAAATTGCAATAACTACAACAGATATGTTCTGTTTTAATGTGACATAAGGAATTCGTTTAGTTCTTTTAAAAATATTCAAAAGAAAAAAAAAATCATTTAGCTATATTTTGTAGAAAAATGATTTTAAGAAAGTAAGCAAAGCTTATTCAAATAATCTTATTTTTGGTAGATAAGGGATGTAATAACTATTTCATTGTTAGAATGCATGAATATTTTGATCACTTTCATTAGACCGTTGTTAATTTGTCTTATAATTTTACAAATCATTTTAGTTTTACTTATAAGAAAAATTAGTAATTACTATAACATACATTAATAATGATAATATCATATGAATTTTCAAAATTCGAAAATTATATTGAGTTGCAAATATAGTGTAATATGTAGAATCTAGTAAAATGAATTTTGAGAAGAGTCGAGCTAAGAAAGAGTTTCAGTAATAAAATTCATTAATTCATCAATCTTCAATGTAGCAATGTTTCTAGTATTCATACAATGTAAAATACATAGTGTGATTGATAAAACACGCATCTCACTCCTGATTTATGTATCAATTGTGCAATGGGTATATAGGAGATTGTGTGTAAAGCCCAACACAAATAACACATCTGACAATACAATTTTTTAATTGATCCTCACTTTTCCTGCTACTGCCATTCTTTTGTAAGAACCGTCTGGTTAGTGCAATATCTCTCTAATCTGTAGGTAATGTGCATATTAGCAGTCTCAGCTCACAACATACATGGGTACTTGCCCCTGAATCTATTACCTCATGGATCTTTCCATGCTTGGAACTATGCTAAAAACATAGTGTCCAAACTGCTCACATCCACAGGCTTACTTCTATACGCATTCCTCTCATACACAGTGTCAGCATCTTCTTCATTATCTTTCTCTACAAAGTTTATTCCACATTTTCCTCTATTCTGTCTATTATCTCTTATAACATTCTCTATATACATGAAGTTTGAAACACTTATTCATCGATCATGACCAGACTCTTTACAATGTCCACGCGCCTCAGTTTCTTCTTTTCTTCCTTGCTTAACCTCATGTCAAACTGACCATTCTTGTTATGAGTTACATTTGGTAAGTTATCATATCATTGCTTTTGCGTATGCATTGCCATTTGATTTGACCCCTTCCTTCATGTATATTGTCATTGATTATTTTCTAATCCTCGATTTGAATAATCAAGGAGTAAGTTTTATCAACATTAAGTACACTATCTAACATTAAGATTTGACTCCTTATTGTCTCATAACTCTCATTTAGCCCCAACAAAAACTTAACTAACCTTCTATGTTCCTCTCTTTTGTTTAACGCAACTCTAGAATGACAGACACAATCTATTAGGGACATGCCAATTCTATCCCATAAAGCAGTCCAGTTCGTAAAATACTCCATAAAATATCTTTCTAGTTTACAAATTTTAGGTCCATTACATCTATTGAACCTCTGACATAGAGCATCCCATAAGTTCTTTTGTAGTATCACACTGCGAAAAAGAATTCACTAATTCCTTCGAAAATGAGTTAATTATCCAACTTGAAACCATGCCAGTAATCAACTTTGATCGACTCACTGCTTATAGTATTTAACACTCACATCTGGCTCTAGTAAAGTTCTATCTAAAAGTTTAAGTTTGCTTTTCGCACCTGATGTGCGACGAATCGATTACTCCAATTTAAAAAATTAATACATGTTGGTGGTGCTAAAACGAGCTGATCCGAGGCATGTAACTGCGGTATTTTTTCGATGTGATCAATACGTCTCAAACTGCGGTGATTCTTCGCCATCACCTTCCATTCCGATCTCACATTCCAGTTTGTTTTCTCTTTCCCTCCTCCACATTCATAGAGAGCTTTCGCCATTTTCTTCTTTGAATAAGACATTTCAGTTAGTGTGTTGATCGACTTTCATCATTTTTAAAATAAATCTAGAACAATCACAGATTTAATCTGAGCTGTAGATACCATGTAGAATCTAGTAAAATGAGTGAGAATTTTGAGAAGAGAGTCGAGCTAAGAAAGAGTTTCAGTAACTGAATTCATCTGTTCATCAATATTCAATCAATGTATCAATATTTCTAGTATTAATACAATACGTAAACCACGCTATTACAAAGTGTTATTCTAACAACTAATTGAGACATCAAATTAAAATGACCTAAAAGCCCTAGAATCGGATTTCCTACATCAGATAGATATATTAATTACATGCTTGAATTTTACCATCTATTAATAGTGTCATACTGATTAAATAATGTGATTAGAATCGAAACGTTGGAATGTTGTTAATTCAAAATATATTTGTGGACTTTAACATTTCTACAATTTCAACAATATTTTTTCAATTTCATAAATTTAAATGTTACTATAATTTTTCAATTTTGTAATTCAGATCAAGAGGTGAATCTTTTTGCAAAAATCGTAAATACTGCAACAACCTTACCCCGTGAATTTTTCATTTCACTTTCCTATTCTTTTGTTATCTTCTCAACTAATTAAGATTTGAGACTAGCTAGCCATTTTGATTCCATGTTTAATCTTATCTCGAGTTGTGTATTGAAATTTTATTAAGTCTAACAACGTAATATATTAAGAAAATTACCAGTTTGTGTACCCGTGCAATGCACGGGAAATTATATTTTACTAACATTTATATTTAACATGATAAGAAATATATAAACATGAAATTGTATTATTTCAGGGCGCTTTTTAAATGCAAAATCTAAATTACGCCAAAGCTCATATATTTTAATGCTAATAATCCAATTTTAAAAGCCACTAAATGAAAGTATACACGTCTAATTTAAGTAATAAAAATATGGACACTTGTATTTATTTACATTTAAGGTGCGTTCTCTTAGTGGGAAAAAAAATTATACAATTTTCTTTATTTTTCATATTATTTTCTATGGATAATTTTTCATGACAGAAGGTAAAAGTTTACTTGGGACAGCCCCTTATTTTACATTTTCACTCCAAATTATAATAATGTAATTGTATTTTCTTCTTCTATAATTACACACACTTCGTCTTGTCGAGTTGATCCATCTCGTTTGTTTGCTTATAAAAACAACTGAAGATAAAAGTGGCATCTATACATCTGGCATCACATTAGTAATAGATTTTAGAAAACTCTGTTAATTTATTGATTTTCTTCTAATTGAAATATACCATGTATACAAATAAATAATGTTTAATTTTCGTGTACAAATTTCTCATACTAATATGAAGGTTACCTTGGATTAATATGAAAGTTGAATACGACGTCAATGACTTTTTAATCTGGAAAACATACTAAGATGCAACAACATATTCAACATAACAAAAATATTGTAAAAGTAATATTCAATCATCTACTATTCACCTCCCCCCCAATTCAAGACTTTGTGTCTACGCGCACAACATTAACATTTTTTTTATTGACTTAATTTTAAAATCTATATATATATTAAAACAAAAAAAAATTCCCTTCTAAATTAATTCTTTTGCCGCCTGAACTTGCATGTCCCATGCAAAAGTGAAATTTCCCTTTTTCTTTTTCTTTTTTTCTTTTTTATTTTATTTTATCATGGACCATTATTCAATGCAACTATTAATCTTCTCAATAATGTATCCACTTTTTATGTGCATATAGATATTTGGATTTAACAATGGCAGAAATGCATAATTTACACAAATATAATATGTTTAGTTTTTTTCATTCATATATGTAATATTTTATATTTGCAAATGATTTGACTATAAATCATTCCGTTATTACATCATAGTATCATTTAATTCTATACAATATTTTGGGTTAAGGGTTAACTTTCAATTTGCATTCACAAATTTTTGTTCAAAAAAATTCACATATATACACAAAAGTGTAATATTATAAACATGTGAATTTGTCTTAAATATATACAAAACCGAAATTTCACCTATGCACATGAAAGTTTGAATTTGATCGTTACCCACAATTTGACACTTTTAAATTTTACACTTTATCTCAATCATTTTAACCAATAAATTTTACAGTTATCAGCCAAACAAAATTACATGAAGTAAAATGCAAAACTTTGAATTCTCTTTTAGTTTGGTACAGTAGAACATAAGGTACCGGTTTATATGTCATTCGAGCTTCAATAATACTATATTAAAGAAAATTAAATAAATTATATATACACACACATAAGATTAATTAAATATAGTGATATCAACTTTTATCATTCTAATAAACCTCCAATATATATATAGAGAGAGATTAAATAAAAAATGAATTTTCGCATTGCACCGCGCAAAGCGCGGGTGTAAATCTAGTTTCTTAAAAAGAAGAAAATAATTAGATAACAGACTTGGGATGGGTAACATTATAATCTATGATTTCGAGCATAACACTCGTATATGAGCTGAAGAAAGATGGAAACGGGGAAAAATAAGCAAAAAAACATTAGCGTACCTGATTTTTTTTTTTATATATATATTTTTATCGTAAATAAGATAAATAATAAGAAATTAATGGAAAAAAAATTGGAAGATTATCAAAAAGTTATCAAGATATGGACTTTTTAAAAGCAAGATGAGTACATTAAATTTGATTAGTGTTTTTTTTTTAAGTTAAAGTTCGATTAGTTGGTAAAAATGAAATTAATAGACGAAGTACTTTTATATGCCTTTTCGATTACCTTGAATTAATAGTGTGAGTTAAATAGCGTCTTTCTTTTTTTTTTCGTTTTTTTTTGAGCAAGAGTTATTTTTTTGGAGCAAGAGTTAAATAGAGTTGGTCTCTTTATTAGTCTAGAAAAAAAACATGATTCTGCTGCAGCATGTAAATTAAAAGAGAATATGCAAGGGCGTCTAGGAAAAAGAAATTAATAATTAATAAATTCCATTTAAATCCAACTAAATTAGATTTATAATTATAAAAAATTAATTAATTAAGTATTTTTACCTCTTAGTGACTTAGTCTAGAAAGACCGATTGCATGCAAAAGAGAATACGAGAAGGTGTCTAGAAGAAAGTGTTAAATATGTATAATGAATAAAATTCAACTGAAACAAATATTATTAAAATCTAATTGATGCAGCAGCAACATCCAAATGATGCCACTTTACTATAAAAGTAGTTATATTAATTCTATATATAGTATACAATTCGATTTGTCATTTTTTGGACTGCAATCATTATACATATTTAATATACTAATTAATACTACCTCCATCCTATATATTTAGTCCACTTTACTATTTAGCACGTATTTCCACCGAAATCTAGTACGGGTTTTAAAATATAATTTTGTAGTATCGTTTTTTTTACGGGATACTATGACACTCATAGTATCCCGTAAAAAAAACGATACTACAAAATTATATTTTAAAACCCGTACTAGGTTTCGGTGGAAATACGTGCATAAAGCAAAGTGGACTTCTTACATGGGATGAAGGTAGTATAATTTGTAAACATTAGTGGATCAATACCAAAAATTCACATATAACAACTCGTTATTCATTTTGATTTGTTTATACAAAATGTGTCAATTCACAACTCCCGGGGATGCACAGTATGTGCCTTTATACAAAATGTGTCAATTCACAATTATATGCTATTAATAAATTCCATATACTAAAATATAAATTCATAGTTGGGTATAGAAATAGCTTATATGAATTCGTTTACATCAATAACTCATATAATTCAATATTTAAAATTGTATTTGTTTAAACTCAAAAAGATTGTGATAAGACCATGCCAGAAACCCCAAACAAACAACGCGTGAAATAATTATAGTCAATTTTTTTTTTAACAATTAGCATAATATTTTAAAAAACAATTATTATAACTACTTAAACTATATCTAATACTCCAATTAGGAGAAATCAGGAGAAAGGTCAATCGAAAACAATATGAAAACCCATACTTCCGAAATAATTTTGGGGTGTAATAACTTTGTTGCCCGCACTTCCAAAATCAATATGATTAATCAGAAAAAAGTAGAATAAAATTAAGTAGAATAAAAAATTGTGATAAGAAAGAAACAAAAGGATTGATCTTTATGAGTACTGCTTAGAGGTGGTCAAAATAATCGTACCCGCCGACCCGTACACGCATTCGTACACGTACTCGGAGGGTTTGTACTCGTACCCGTACTCGCCGGTTCGGGTTCGGAACCGTACCCGCCGAAGGCGGCGGTTTGGGTACGGGTACTGAAAGTTGGAACTGTAACCCGCCGGTTCCACGACCCGCTGACCCGCAATTTTGATATATATTTCATCTAAAATATATTTTTTATTTCTTAGTTTTAATTATATATGCACTCTTTTTCCTACTTTAGTAATTTTTTTCATTAAATTTTCACTAATTATGCTTCAACGGTACTCAGCCCTTGGAGATTAAAGTTTTAAATAACTTGATCTCCAATGATTTAGCATTTAGAGGTCTAATTTATATTTAAGTTGTTGGAATCTTTATAATAAAATAATATTTTTCTTTTGCAAATAATTCGAGTTACAACTAATGGAATTTTAAATGTATTTTTAATTATTAAACCCACTAGAACCGTCGGGTTGTATTCGTACTCGTACCCGCACCTGTCGTACTCGAAATCGTACCCGTACCCTCTTATACCGCGGGTAGGGTATGGGTTGGAACCGTACCCGCCGGGTACGGGTACGGTTCTGTACCCGAACCCGCATTTGGCCACCTCTAGTACTGCTTCTTCCTCTTCTGAACAAAAGAAGAATATACAAAGAAAAAAGATAAAAGAAGAAATTATATACCATATAATATCATGTGGTATATTTGAGTCTAACTGGACAAAATTGAATTATCAACAAATATAATGGTGTCTTTTATTGTACTCAAGTCCCTTGAACTAAATGCTAAAGTCGACCAGTTTTACAGATTTGGTCATTAGTAAAACTAATTTTTATTGGCGCTAAAATTTATACCTTGTAGATTCGTAAATAATTTCTTGTAGGTTTTACGTTGCAAAGCTTATATGATTATTCAATTCTAATTGAACACTTTTATTTTTATTACATCTTGTAATATAGTACCTGCAAAAAAAAAAAAAAAAGATGAAAGAGAATTGTATGAACAACAACATTGTATGTAACTGGTAAGGAACGAAAAATTTATATATATATATATATATATATATATACTACAATAACAAAATAAGAAAAAAAAAAGAAAAATTATTACAGTAGAAAAACACATTCTGAAATGACAAACATGTATTTATCTATACCCTATTATAAAAGTGTCTTATTTTACAAATTTTGGTTTGCCCATTATACCCCCATTATATAAAAAATTATATTATTATGTCAATAATATATAATCATTAGTATATTAATAGTACTATTATTATTAGTAGTGTCCTACTATAATTCTATTTCTCAATTCTTATTTAATAGACTAAAGCTTACTTTTTTTTCATATTAAAAAACGTTATTGTATGAATTATAATAATAATAATAATAATAATAATTATTATTATTATTATTATTATTATTATTATTATTATTGAATAAAAGTGTCAATGTATATGAACAAAAGTGCCAATATTTGAAATTTCCAAAATCGTCAATTTTTTTATTATCGTCAAATTACAACGGTTACTTACGAGACACCTTACCAGTGAGCAAACCATATTCCCGCTCTTTGAAATGATAAAATAATCAATTTTTATCAGATTTTTTTTAAAAGTGTCAATTTATATGAATAAAAGTGTCAATCTATCTATATATTAAAAGCTGAGTTTGAAATCAGCAATTAATTGCAAATTGATTTTCAATCAATTTTCGGTGGCAATCATGTAATTAACATTAATTTAAAGGGCAATGACATATGTTCAGATAAACTGATTTGGCAACACCCTTGAGCTGTAACCGCTGCCGCACGGAGTGGAACAATTTTCCTCTCCAACACGTTTCTTTCTTCTTCTCCAACAACAAAAATATATTTCTCATCTCCCCTCCATATTTTGAACACACACTGAATTAGAGAGAAGAAGATGATGCATTGCCAACGCAACTAAAAGTTTGAATAAAAAATGAAGGTACAGTATTTCAATGAGTATGAAATCCACTGGCGGACCCAAGAAGGGACACTAGGGTGCATGGGCACCCTCCATTTTTTTTTTTTTTATAACTATACTTTTGATAAAATTTTTAAAAAATTACACTACAGCTCCCTCAGCCTTGTCCCTAGCCTTGTCCCGGCTCCCCTCGACATTTTCTTCTGGGTCCGCCCCTGATAAAATCCTTTCTTCAATTCTTCTGACAATGCATCGATGAAATCATGGCTGTGAATTTCAATTATGGGATATCGATTTCAACTTCTTTTTTCTTTTTTGTCAGTTGAAGTAGTTGACAGATTTGTAAATTATATAGGTGGATATAATCACATCCAAAATAATTTATGGAGTAATGAAGTATATAGAAACGGTGGGTACACTTAATGTGCTCACCGCTTATGTGACAATGCCACAACGTAAATTTTTATCATTTAGGGTTGAGTTTTTTTTAGTAGGATTTAGTTTCTTTTTTTCTTTTTTTTTTTTCTTTTATAGAGTTTGATATTTAAGGTATATATTTTAAATAGTTTCTTTAGTTATAGTATTGTCACGTCATCCATAAGCACATTAAGTATGTCCACGGTGAACATTGTAGCATGGCAAAAACTCTTATGAGCCGGACCACACCATGTGATCGGGTTCTTATCTTCAGTAAAAGTGTCAATCTCTATGAGTCAAAGTGCCAATCATTTTGAATAAAAGTGACAATCTCTGTGATATTTTTAAAAACGCCAATTAGAATGAATAAAAGTGTCAATTAGATCCAGTGCCAATTCTTATGAATAACAGTGCCAATTAGAATGAATAAAAGTATCAATTAAAATCCGGACACACCATGTGTCCGGGCTAATAGGAGTGTGCCCCTTATAGCATTACTCATGAAGTATATTATAACACAAATAAAGTATACATTATACATAGTTTCTTTCTGGAATTAATACTAGAAAAGTATTATTACTAAGTGGATATGCATTATACTATTACATATTATGAGTGATTGTCCTATACAATTGTGCTTCTAAATTCTTATTTAATACTCCTCTAGAACATAATTATAGTTTCCTACTACAATTCTGTTTCTCAATCGTAAGTTAATAGACTAAAGCTTACTTCTTCTTTTTTATATAATCTCCTTTATTTATTCGTAGCTTTCTTACTAATTTCTACGCGCAAACTTTATATCTCTCTTTCGTAGTTTCGTGTAGGACTATCAGAACGGACCAAGAGAAAATGGTTAAACTTGTATTTAATTGTAAGTTTTTTGTAAGTCATATTTTAGTATTGGTTGCAAATAAGTAAAACTTTGAAAATAAAACAATCTATTATTATTATTATTATTATTATTATTATTATTATTATTATTATTATTATTATTATTATTATTATTATTATTATTATTATTATTATTATTATTATTATTATTATTATTATTATTATTATTATGTGATCGATGACATACAATCAATCAAGTCTTAATGGATTCTCTATATATACTAATTGATTTTTTAAAGATGAACCTTGGGTTAAGGGAGGTATCATTCTAAGAGATACATTTTGTTGATAGTTTAGTTTTCTTTATAAAAGAATGTAAATTGAAAGGAATGTGAAGTAGAAAATTAAAGGTAAACTCTTTGTGTGAGTACGTTGGTCTAGCGGTAGTGAGGTTAATGCTAAGACCTCTGTGGTAAATGTCTCAAGTTTGAAACCTCTGTGGCGTCATTTTTAAATTAGTGTCAAAATTATTCAAACAAGAAAGGTACGTAACTCTTGTTTCAGGGTGCTTAGCTGGAGAAAGCTTTTAACTATTCTTTTAATGACAACTTTTAATTCTATTGAATTTAAAAGAATTTTTAGAATTTAATTTGGTGTTTCCTTTGTATAAAATGAACATTTTAGAGCCAGACTCTTGCACATGAAAAAGCTTCGTTTTTAAATTAGTGTCAAAATTATTCAAACAAGAAAGATACGTAACTCTTGTTTTAGGAAGCTTAGTTGGAGAAAGCTTTTAACTATTTTTTTTAATGACAACTTTTAATTCTATTGAATCTAAAAGAATTTGTAGAATTTAATTTGGTGTTTCCTTTGTACAAAATGAACATTTTAGAGTCAAACTCTTGTACATGAAAAAGTTTAGACGACGATATTTTTTTCAACAAAATCAATGTACAGTTCACATTTTAAGACAAATTTTGAAGAGAAAGAGATGAATTAGATATTGATAAAGGTCATCATATTAATTATTAATACTAATTATTTTACAACTTATAAAGAACTTTTTTTCCTTTATATCTTCAAGTATATTAATATTTATAATAAACTAATCATATTAAGCAAAATATTATACGTGCAACAAGATTATACGTGCAACGCACGTAATCTCTGCTAGTAGAAAAAAAAGAAGTGACTAATTTAAAAATTAAAAATAACTAAAAAGAATAATTTTTAAATTAAGACTCTTGGACTTCTAGAAATCGCATGCACCAAGAAAAGACTTGCAGAAAGAAAGCAATATTGATTCCTTTTGTCAAGAACAATGAAAATTGAATGAAAAGAAAAGTAATAAAAAAATATACTACATTGGGAATGGTGGCTTTTGTGAAAAATGATGGCAATTAATTAGATAAAAAAATAATAAAAAAATGTATGTGAAAAATGGGCGGGAAAATACATTGTGTTAATGTTTTCTGTTATTAAAATACAATAGTGTACTTTCCCTCTAAAATTATAGATATTTGAGCCTTATCATTATTTTTATTTAATTAGTTGTTCACATTATAAATGCAATATTATCATTTTCTATGCACTTTAATACATTTATTACTCTAAAAAGTCATAATTTTTGTTCATTAAATTTAATTAATTTAATATAGCATTAATTAAATTTTAAGTAATAATATTAATTTGACTAACTAATTTTTCTCATTGTTTGTCTTCTTAAATGTATTTTATCTAGACTATCAAAATTTAAAATATTTTAGTATGTAATATCCTTTATACTAAGCTAAATAATATTTACTCAGTTAGATAAGAAATCAGAAACTTTGTAGACGTAAGTTTAATTTAAATACAAGAAAATTTCAAATTTTTCTTTTGCTTTGTGTGATTTTTATTCAATTTTTATAGAATATTTAGAGATGTCGATAAATTTTAAATGACTAATACGTTCTTATAAACATGTCACTTTATATTATAATTATTTTTACTTAAAAATAAAAGTATTTCCCGTGCATCGCACGGGTGCAATATTAGTTTATTAGAAAAAATGTTGGCATTGAATTATATTAGAAAAATTATGTCAATGAGGGACAACGTTTCTCGTTTAGTTATATGCGTTTTGAATGTCAAACTGCCCACTGTAAAAGTAGAAGAACATGTTTTTTTTTATCAGGCAACCAACACACTACTCACACACACACGCACCCCAGGTGTCTCGAATCCCCGACCTCTTGGTTGGAGGGGAAGCGTCTTACCAACTGAGCTGCGCTTCGTTGATATGTTAATGAGCGTAACACTTCTTGAGTAGCTGTATTGATTCAATTTTTAAATGTTAAGCTCTCGTTGTACATATAACATAAAATTAGATTAAAGAGGGATATCATATAGTTTTGTTTTGAATACCGTGAAATTCGTTGGTTTGATGTAATATAATAGAATGACTTCTCCAGTAGTTGTAGACGTTCTAATGTCAGGTTTGCCTATTATTTAAGTCACTAATGTGGAAGGTTCGGAAATTTCATGAGCTTAATGTTCTTTTAAAACAAATTTTAATTACATACAGAAGAATATAGATTAAACAATCAATTTATATATGTTATGTGTGGCTAATAAATATATTACTTGAATAAATCAATATGGAAGATTACCTTCAATAATTTCTCTAGAATAATTATGTAAGGTTACTATTTATTGAATAGTTGTACTTGGTTTCTATGTCAAGCCGTCCGTTTGTCTAATGTAATATAAATATAAGTTAAGGTGTGTAGCATCTTTTAGGTAGTTGTATTTTTTAAAATATATATATATATATATATTCGTTGTTCGATGTAATAGAAAAATAAGTCACTCCGATAAAACATTTCTCACATAGTTGTATTAATTCTGAATTAATTATCACGTTGTTTGATTTAATAAGGAGATATTTAATGAGAGATATCATTTTTAGGTGATTACATTCCTTGCAACTATTAATCTAGTCGTTGTTCTTTGTAATATACAAATATGTAAAGGAAGAGCAGTATCTTTTCCGGCTATCGTACTTGTTTTGCAGAAATGATCTACTACCCACCGTTGGCACACTTAATGTGTTCACGGCTGACGTGGCAATGTCACGTCAATAATTTTTTTTTGGACTTCACTTTTTAGTAGGGTTTAGTTTTTTATGGTAAAGTTTATTTATATAAATTATATTAATTATTATTTTCCTTAAATATAATGCTGCCACCTCAGCTGTGGGCATATTAAGTATGCCCACGGTGGGTAGGGAAGCATTAATCACTTATTTTGAATGTAAAGTTCAATAATTTACAATAGTAGTAATCAATTTAAATGTCCATTGTTCACTACAGTAGAAAAATAGATCAATAAAGGGTAATATTTCTCGGTGTATATTTATTTTAAATGTTAAACTGTTTGTTGTTCAATATAATAGAAAAGTTTCATTAGTTATTATTTATCTATTTTTTTCAAACTTTTATAGTAGTATATTTGTGAGAAAAAAATTAAATAATCTAAAATAAAATAATTGAAAACCAAAATTGGATTTTCAATATTAGAATTGAAGCGACTATTTTTATTTGAGCTCTATCATTCCAAATTATTGATTTCCCAATTAGAATGTGATTTGTAGATTAATAATTGAGATTTGATATACTTGAAAGAAATGACTGTTTTTTAGACGAAACAAATTAACAGATCGAATTCTCACATATACAATGATGATAGTATTTTTCAAATACATTTACTATTTCTTTACTATCAACTTATCCGTCGTTCATTGTAAAAGAAAAATAAATTTATAGAGTGGATAGTATATTTTATGGGCACGTATATCCATTTTAAATGTCAAATTATCTAGGTGTTGAATATATTTGATAAATAGGTCGAGTCATGTTAGTTGAATAATTCAAGAATTATTTTCCTCGTAAATTAGTTTTTCCAAAAGAAATGTGCAATAATTTTTGTGGGAAGAAGAGGGATCATTTTACCACCAAAAATGATTCCCAAAATTCAATAAATATATTTAACACACAATCGTAAATTTGACAGTCAGAAAAGAAAATTAAAATTCCAAGAACTTGGGAAACAGAGAATCAGAGTTCCGTGATGAGAAAGGAAATCAAAATGAAAATGGTAAACGCAGTTGAACTTGGACTCGAGAAATTTCAAATTAAGACCTTTCAATTTCTCAACTGTTTTCTTGAAATTTCAGTACTATTTATACATAGCTAACATTCCAAAACGGCGTGCCAAATATTCGTCCCCTTTCTCTTCAACACGAAAAGAAGAAAGAATCATCAAAATATTCAACAACTAGCTGAAGGCTAATAAGAATTGCCCACTTCCAAGAATGGATTTTTCGGAGAACCCAGTTCGGAGATCATTGATCCCGAGCTTCCTCTACACTGTATCCAAGAAGAAATCTGCGGATTTCGACCAGAAAATGATCAAGAATCCGCCGTCTGGGCCGCCGTTCATGATCCCAGCGCCGGCGGAGGGCAGAATAGAGATGTTCTCACCGGCGTACTATAAAGCTTGCGCCGCCGGTGGGATGTTGTGCTGCGGCCTCACCCACGCCGCCGTCACTCCTATGGATGTCGTCAAGTGCAATATGCAGGTAATTAGTTACCTCAATTTTCTTCATTTATTAATTCTCTTTATTTATTTTACTAGCTAGTTTCTCTTTGATTATTACTAGTATTCGCTCCCGTGCGATGCGCGGATAAGAGTTGTGTCACAATCGTGAATAATTTAAAATAATTTATATAAAGTTAGAAGAAGCTAAATTTTAAATCAATCTAAATGAAAACAAAACGTCCAATATGAAAAATTACAAACGATATTACACAATAAATAATCAATACTTCAATGCCCACTATGAGCACACTTAAAATACTCAAGATTGATATGATTATTTCATATATTTAAAGAATACCATAAATATAATATCCTTAAAACTAACTACAAAAATATATAAATCATATGACCTCCATCTCAACTAATTAGAGACATTTACTATAGATCCAAAAATAAAAAAAAATGGAGAATATGTGGTTGTAATTAATTCTGAGGAGAGAGAGTTAATTCTAGCCAAATATTTTTTGCCATTTTAGAAAATATGTCTAATTGTTGAGACAGACCAAAACGGAATACATGTCTAATTAAATGAGATGGATGTAGTATTTAACAAATTGACAATATGACGCTGCCACATCGGAAGTAGATAAATTGATTGTTGTGCTCAAGGGGGACATTTGAGTCTTTATAAATAATAAGTTAAGACAAACACTTTAAGAAAATATATAATTAATTTATTTAGTTGATTTATAATTTACATTTAAATATAACTACTTTAAAACAACCATATATTATAAGAATCTATGCATGTTTAAAATGCAATTCTACACTAAATGAACACATTGATTATTCCATTTTTTATTGTGGAGATTTGTTATTTAATAAATGTATCCTATCTAGTCGAATATTTTTTTAGCTAATTTGATATTGAGAGATCTAACTTTTAGCGCCAATGCTTTAATTGTTTTTTTAACAAAGTGTTATATTTAAAAATCTACTTGAATTTAAATTTATTGGAAAACCGCAAGTATGGAGTGATTATATTTTACTCCACCACTTGTAGAAAAATAGAACTTTATAAATTTGCAATCTTTACGACATAGAGAACAAAGACTACTTGAATCGTTTTCTTTGAAGACCACGTCGTCAAAACATTTTCATTTCCCAACATTTTGTTCTTCTTCACCCCATATATATCTTTAGTATTCATCTTCTATACCACTTACATAAAACAAATTTAGGAGAAGAAAAAAAAAATATATAAGACATGGTCCTTGTGATAGATAAAGAAAAAAATATATAAGACGTGGACATGCTTAATGTGTCCATAGATGACGTGACAATAATATAAATAAAAAAATAATAAAAATCATACAAACATTAATTAAATCCTACTAAATCTTAATGAGCCATACTGTTATTTGAGTGATTTTGTTTCTCATTATTTTTGGTTCATGGGTTACGTGAGGAAAATAATCATAAATATATTAGACAAATTGTAGTTTATGTGTACTATAAATGATTTGATCATGATTTGTTGGATTTATAAAAATTTGAATTATCATATTCATATATTATTGCAAATAAATCTATCAATATACTAACTTTTATATTTGAATATGTTACGAATTTTTATTTAAATATAATTAGGTCAATGAAAATATTAAATGTTATGTTTGAACAGATTAATTAAAAAAAAAAATTGACTGTATTTGAAAATTGTGATATTTGAATTTATAGAGATAATAAGGAAAGTTAGCAAATTTTATTAAAGAAAAAGTCAAAAAAATTTAATACGTAAATTTATAGATAGAGAAGAGAGCTGCACAAATTTCGGACTTGGCTGCACACGTACAAGTTTTCGATTTTGTGTTCACACTTGCAGGATAATCTTACAATCTCATATTAAGATGAAATCACAAAATTGCCATTATGAAATTGATTTGAAATCAATTTGCAATTGATTTGAACAATTGATTTCTAATTTTAAACTGGGCTTTTAATATATAGATAGATAGATACTCAGATTTGAATCTAATGCGATGGTTCTCTACTTGTGGTTTGTGGATTGCTTATGATGTTTCTTACTGGGTAATTTGGATAGTGAATGATGCTGTTTTGTTTTGTTTTTTTTTTTTAGAATTAGAGATCTGAATTTGTTGGGAATTAGGGATGGATCATTCTCACATATGGTGTTCGAATCGGAAATTGAAGTGTGAAAATTTTTCAACCCAAATCACAACGAAATGAAGGCTAAACCAAACCAAACCCAACCAAAATCATAATTTTCATCCATTTACCGTTTGAATTATGTTTAATCGTATTTTTTTTTCATATAAATATACTTTTTATAATCGATATAAGCATCATATATGCATCTTCTCATTATTTTTAGATCATCCGGGTCCATCTATCATCATAGCAAGAGAAGAATAACAAAAATATAAATTGAGATAAATAGGTGATTCATGTTCAAAATGTTCCTTTTTGGTTCAACTTAAACTCGAATCGAAATAATATTCGGGATTTTCAACCCAAACCGAACCGTAAATCGAACCAAACAGCCAATTTTTAGTTGGGTAAGATTTGATTTTCTGATTCGATCGGTGTGATTTATGCTCAAATACTTAGGAGATGTGAACTTTCTCCATCCCAATATTTGGTGTGTAGTTAGTTCAACATTAGATTATGGTGTAGCTTTCAAATAAAAATCCCATTTAGTTTTAGTGCTCGTTTGGTTCAAGTTAGGTAATGAAAAGGGAATGGAATCAAGTGAAGTAAGAGAATGGTAATAATAATGATTACTTTTATTGAATCTTTGGTTCGATAGTCGAAAGAGAGTCACTTGCGAGGGGTTCCCTTTCTACGGAAAATGAATAACCTATTACTCAAATCAAACTAATGAAATTCATTAATTGTTTCCCTTTCCCATGATAAAAAATAAGTGAACCAAACATGGACTTAGTGTAAACAAACTGCACATTGCATCTACATACTATCTTAGTACCTTCTTCACAAAACTGAATCCAATCTTGAAATCTCATATCAATCCAAGAACTTGAGATTCTTGTGTTGCTCTCAATTTCAAAATCTCATATCAATCCATCATCTAATCTTGAAATCTCAGATCAATCCAGCAAAGTACAAGAACATCAGCTCTGCATTCGGGATCGTGCTTAAGGAGCAAGGAGTAAGAGGCTTCTACAAAGGCTGGGCTCCCACTCTCCTCGGCTATAGCGCTCAAGGTGCTTTCAAGTACGGCCTCTACGAGTATTTCAAGAAGTACTACTCCGACGTAGCTGGACCCGAGTATGCGGCCAAGTACAAGACCCTCATCTACCTAGCCGGATCTGCCTCGGCTGAGTTCATCGCTGGCTTCGCTCTTTGCCCCATGGAGGCCGTCAAGGTTCGAGTCCAGACTCAACCTGCCTTTGCTAGAGGCTTGAGTGATGGACTTCCTAAGATTGTGAGGGCTCAAGGAATTTCAGGGTGAGTGCATTGCTTTCTTTAATTTTTTTTTTTTTTTTTTTTTGTGCTTTTGATCTAGTTTAATGGAGTGAATCATGATGGATTTTGTTTATGTAGGCTTTATAAAGGGATTGTTCCTCTGTGGGGACGTCAGATTCCATGTAAGTATGCTGTCGATTCTTAACCGACCAGAACCGGGTTCGGTCTGATGTTTTTCAATGCCGGTTCGGTTATGCAATCGCCCCTGTTTATTTGTATTCTGTACAAGCATGATTTGATGAAAGCGTATAATGTGGCTAAATGCGTGCAGATACAATGATGAAGTTTGCGACGTTTGAGAATACGGTGGAAGCCATATACAAGTACGCCATCCCGACTCCGAAGGAGCAGTGCAGCAACGGGACGCAGCTGGGCGTGAGCTTCACCGGCGGCTACATAGCCGGGGTGTTCTGCGCCACCATCTCACACCCTGCCGATAACTTGGTCTCGTTCCTCAACAACGCCAAGGGAGCAACCGTGGCCGATGTACGTGTTATTTCCTTTACTATTATCATCCCCTTTTAAATTTCGCAAACACTAGAATTTCTCGACTACATCCGCCATTAATTGATGCCTCGTGTAAATATCGCAGGCCGTTAACAAGCTAGGGTTGTGGGGCTTGTGCACTCGGGGCCTCCCGCTTCGTATTCTGATGATTGGAACTCTCACCGGGGCACAATGGGTGATCTATGATGCTTGCAAGGTCTACTTTGGACTGTAAGTTCTTATTCTGATCTCGATTCTGGTTCCGGTTCTGGTTCGGAAAAATGATGCCCGGTTATTTCATGAGGCGCGTCTAAGGTTGTGAAATCGTCGTTTTATTTTTATTTTTATTTGCAGGCCTACAACCGGTGGTGGAAGCCATGATCCTGCACCAAAATGAGCAAATAGATAATGTGGAGATGAAGAGTTTTGTTGATTTTTTATGAAGTAATGTGTGTGTGTGGTTGGTTGATTCATTGTGGAAATGCAGGTGATTCATTATACATATACTAGCAAAATTCAATGTATCAAAATTAGTTTTTTTTTTATAGTAACTTTGAAGAATTTTAGATATAAAAGAGTTTTTACTTTATATCAAATAAATAAAAATTCTATGTATGAAATTTAAATTACTATATTTTCCTAGAACAATTTAAAATAAATTTATAGGTAATTTAAAATGATCGTAAGAATTCATCCTTGGATGGAGTGAAAAAAAGTAAAAATAGTGATATGCTTACTGGGCCATGTTTGCTTAAAGGATACGTTTAGCCCATTTGTGAAGCCTTTGACATTTAAAACTTGTATTTGTCGCAATGAACATTATGTCAAAATAAAAATAAAAGTGTTAATTGTTCTAAATAAAAGTAACAATTATTGTGATAATCGAAATTTCATTTATAATGATTATTTATATAATAATATATTGATTATTTAGTGATGGGAGCATCTTTTACTTTTCACGACATAAAATATTCATCTTATATTTCTCATAAAGTGTCATTTATTGTGAATAAAAGTGTCAATCCTATGATGATCGAAATATTCAATAAATTTTATCAACTTGGTATTGTAATGATTTAATATCATGGTTATTTATATAAATCTTATGTTTGAGCAATAAAGTGTATTTTACATGCCACAAGATAAAATATTCATTATTCTCTTATTCTTCGTAAAAGTGTCAATTATTGTGAGTAAAAGTGTTAATCCCCTTGATAAATCTAAAAGTGTCAGTTGTTATGAATAAATATTGGATGTAAATCTTATCAGTAAGATCAAACTTTACATTTATTCTTACCTTTCACACAAACACTTATTTCTATACGAATTAAAAAGTGTGTATATAGTGGGATGAAAGTATTTTTATATTAGTAACATCTAAAAAAATATCGCATGCCCTATGTTATTTTTCAATGGGGACTATCAATTATCAGAGTTCAAAGACTTGAGGCAACTTGTTCGTGTTTGTTGTATCAAAATCTTTTGTCTTATAATTATTTTGCTCGTGTGTGACCTGTTAGGATATTATGTAAGGGGGAACTTGAATCAAGTTGATAATAAAAGATGTGTTTTGATTTGATTCCAAAAACCCGAATTTGAATAGAATATTTCCCGTATTATCTTTGATGATCCAACTCTAAAGTCGCAATGTACATTTTAATGTATTAGAAGAATTCATCTGTTAAGGAGCTCTATATGTTGAAGTGTAACTTTAGAGTGTCTAAGTGAGAGCGCCAAAGCGCTTGGCAAAAGGAAAGCCAAAGAGCACTTCCAGGTCAAAGCAGCTATCTGGATCAGAGCACGCTTCCAAGCGCAAAGCGTCTCTAAGGTCAGAAGCATGCAAAGCATGCTTGAAGGAAAGCCGAAGCGCCTGTCGGAAGGAAAGCCGGAGTGCCTGACTAAAGGAAAGCCGGAGCGCGCTTCCAGTTCAAAGCGCTTTCCAAGACCAGAGCGTGCTTTCAGAACAAAGCATCTGCAACAAAGCCACATGAAAGCAGAGCGACTGAACAGCTCGAAGAGCATGCTTAGTTTAAGTGTGAAGGAGCTCGCTTTCATTACGCAAAACGTCTCCACCCTTAGCCGCTTCAGCTGTAATTTCAAAGCAGACTACCATTGAGCCAAAACGTCCAATAAGCAGGTTACTGCCAAACCACGTGTGCGCTTCAGATTGCTCAAAAGTACGGTGAGCCGTCCAATCACCGAATGCGGAGGACTAGGTTCTAACAAGTCAACAACTACTCTCCTTGGACTGTGCGCTATAAAGTAAAAGATCTGATTCGGATTGGACATGGTTAGGTGCACACAATCTATCTTTCCAACGGATAGATTTGCTTTCTCTCACTATAAATAGAAGGTAAAAACTCATGAAAAGTAGATGAAAAATATATGAGTTGAGCCGAAAAAGAAATCATCAAGATATACAATCCAACCTTCTAGCTCACCATCTAGGCTTCATTTTCAAATATCCATAAGCCTTAGAGAGAAGGCCTAGCCTTCTACATTGATCTTCATTGTAAAAGGATTTTTCATTAGTTGGAAATATTCGAACCCAAACCCAAACCCAAACCGAGAGTTTAAGTCGAAGTTTGAGAGTTTAGTTTGTAAAGGTTGTAAGGCCCATGAGTGCCGATTGTATAAACTCATAGGCTCGTGAGTGCTTATCGCATAAACTCACAGATTTGAGTGAAGTTCATCACCGAGGAATGATGATAAGAGTGGATGTAGGAGCAGTTGCTCCGAACCACTATAAATCTTGTCTAAAGCGCCTCTTTGGGACCAACATGGTCGATTACATAATTTATAGATATGGACTATGGTTTGAGGAAACATTAAGTAATAAGGAGTACACATCACTATTACTCCATATTAAACATTTTAGATTGCGTGTTGCTTTTACCTTTTATATGTCTATTTAGATGGATATATGAGGATAATACAATGTGGGTATAAATTTACAACAAATAGGAGACACACAACTTTTATATTACGGAGTATTATATATGTACATTTGTTTCCATTAGAGCATTCGCAGAGGGCGTGGGCCAACGGGCGCATTCTCGCCCGTTTCCCCCCTGACACAGCCCGCCACGTGTCACGCTGCGGTGGTCAACGGTCGTTGACCATTGACTGACCGAATTAATTAAATTTTTAAATTTGTTTTCCTATAAATACCACACCACATTCCTCATATTTTCACACCAATTTCTTCATCAAACTCTCTCAACTCTCTCTATTTTCTTCAAATCCAACTTCTAATCCTCTACATTTTCTTCAATTATTTCAAATGGTCGATCCCAACGACCCCTATTCTTGGTTTGGAAACGACTACAACGATCCAAACCAAAATAACCCAAATTATCCAAATAACCAAAATTATCCAAATTACCCAAATTATCCAAATTTCCCAACTTATCCTAATTACCCAAATTATCCAAATTTCCCAAATTATCCAAATGCAATCTCTTCAAGCCCTCCACTTTACACTCCAACACCTCTCATCCACACTCCAACACCTACCCGCCCCCAAGGTTTTCTTCCTTACGCCTCGAAGCCGAACATGATAAATTTCTCAAACCAAGGCGGCTTTCAAGCGGCATCATCACCGAGGCCGTTGTTTTCCTCGCCGACGGGCCCTTCACGATCGAGACATTTGCCTATAAGTCGCATGTCTTCATTCGATGAGGATGACGACGACTCACTTCCAGCCGTGAGTTTGGCCGATGAGTCCGATCCACCGGGGGAAGACGTCGAGGTTCAGGAGGTGCCTCCGCCAGTTCAACTAGCTCGAGGAGGCCGAGCACGACGCGGAGGAAGAGCTCGAGGCCGAGACGCAATACCGATCGAGCTCGATGAGGAGCTGAATTGGGACGTAGAAGCGGACGGCGCCATCCCATATTCCGAGGACGAGACCGTGTGCCTTGCTCGTGTTTGGGTAGATATATCCCACCATCCAACCTCGGGCAACAATCAAAAGGAGGGAGCTTTGTGGATTCGTATCGCCAACACCTACAACCGACTTCGCCCGAGTCGTACTTATGCTCGCAACTCGGAGAAATTGCGCCATCATTGGAAACGCGCAATGAAAGACATGAAGTTGTTTAGCTCGCACTACTATTCGTGCTCGATGAACTTGGCGAGCGGGAGAGGTGGGGAGGATATAGTAACTGACGTATACCGCCAATTTCAAGGGTCGACGGGAAAGCCGTTCAAATACTTCAAGGCTTGGGACGAGGTCAAAGAAACTCCAAAATTCTTAACGGCCACCGGCTCCCTCGACTCTGTGAAACGATGCAAAAATAGCATCGACGGCTCATACTCCACTGAGAGTAGTAGGGAGTCTACTCCTTCGATGGAGATGGAGGGTTCCACAAGGATGAGCGGATACCGACCCCGACCCCGACCCCGACCTGAGGGTTCCAAAGCAGCCAAGGCAAATGCAAGAGGGAAGTCGAGAATGTCCAAGGACGACGAGGCAGGCTCGGCGAGTGCGAAGGAGAAGGCGGCGGAGGCTCTCCAAAATATATCAAAGCTCCTTGAGTTTGGGACGTACGAGATCTACATGAAAGATACCTCCCAAATGTCTCCGAGGACGAAGAAAAAACACCTAGTAATGGTAAATTACCTTTCCGAACAGCTCGGCCTCCCCAAGCCTTCCGACAATTAGATTTTTTTTCACTTTGTATTTTTTTTATTTGGTTTCGAATTGTATTTTTCACTTTGTATTTTTTTTTTTCAATTGTATTGTAATTTTTCAAATGTGCAATACAATCGAATTTTCGCAAATAATTCCTATTTCTACAATTTGTGATTAATTAAAAAAATTAAAAAATTAAATAATAAATATTAATAAAATATTAGAGCCCTCAGAGAGCTCCCGTGCAATAAATTTGGGAGCCCTCCACTTTGATTAAAATAATAATATATATATTATTATAATATTAATGGAGGGCTCCCATGTGAATGCTCTTATACTACTTGGATGTTGTACTCTGTTAGGAATTGATGGACAATCTATTACAATATCTAAAATAAGAATTGTTGCAAAAATTTACAATAGTCATTTTCCCTCCAAAACATACTTCCAAAAATCTTATGGACAAATACTTATTGCACAAGTGTTTAAAGGTGAATGAAATCTAACTAATGGTTAATACACATTGATTAATTACAATGATGTACATTTATTTGTTAGTTTATAAATTAATTCATCAAATAGATTGTGCTATCGACGTAAATATAAATCAAGCATTATTGTATTTTTCTTCAATAAATGTATATTATATTAAACGGTCAATTTTGTAAACAAATTAGATATTTGTAATTGTTATCTTTTCAATTTGTTATTGTTGAACATTATAATCTAACAATAATATTAATTAAATTGGAATACTCAGTCTCAATTTCAGTATATTAGTGTGTCATATAATTTTTTTTAAGTTTTAATTTTTAAGGTTCACTTTCAGTTTATATATCAAGATTTAGTTTAGGTTTGCAATTATCACTTGGGTTCACCAATCCAATTATAATTTTTAATTATTTTTTAGTGTTTATTTTTATTTATTAAAATAAAGTTAATAAATTTAAAATTAAGGTATATAGTATGAGTAATTTTTAAAAATCCTCATTTTTAGTTATAAATAATAATTATAAATCATTATAGTAGCATTTTTATGATAAACATTCTAAAATTATTTTGGATATCAAAGTTGGGTCTGAAGATACCATCCAATATTAATTTAAATGAAAAATATTTTTTTAACAACCAAACACAACACACTCATTCACACACACATCCGAGATGACTCGAACCCCCGGCCTTCTGGTTGGAGGAAAAACGTCTTACCAACTGAGCTGTGCTTCGTTATCAAAAATAAATTTAATGTATAAATATTTTTGAATGATTAAATTACAATACAATTAAATGAGTGAAGCTATATCCATACATTCATTTAATATCAATAATTTTATTTTTAATCGAAAATTTTCTATGTGAAAAAAATTACTATCATTAGTTAAATTCGATCATCTTTATATTTACTTTTTTTTTATAGTAATAGTAATTAACTTAGATCATATCCCGTGCATCGCACGGACAACAATACTAGTATATAAAATATTTAAATTGTTTTTATTTTTTTGTTGGAGGATGATATATGAGGTGAAAAAAGTTTATTTACAAAAGTGATAAAACGTGGTATAAATTTATCGCATTCATTTTTAAAGTACAATATTATATCATAGTATAATATAAACGGCCTACCTGAATTTTTATACAGCGTGTACATATTTTTTATACATCAAATTAAAATAAATGAGTTATAAAAAGATAAACAAATATGTATACTCCTTCTTCTGTTACCTTCTTCTGTCATTTTATGTCAAAGTAATCAGAGACTTTATTATATACCGTGGAATCCATGTATTTTATATTTGTATATATATTGTGTAATAATGTTTGCTTTTTAAATTTTTTTGAACAAATAATGTTTGCTCATACGCAGAAATATATGGATTTTTTTTTTCTTTTCAGGAATCAGCTACATTTTGCAAACTTTATGTGATTTGACATTTCATGAATATCTTTTTTTTTTTTTTTTTTTCCCGAACTTTTATTGTTACAAAAAATATACTCCTTCCATCCTCTATTTAGTGACCTTTTTTTTCCAGCATATGTGGCACATGTTTCCACGTTCATCGTTGATGAGTCTTAAAGTGAATTTTTTAAGTATTCTTTCTTTTATAGGATACTATAACACTTGTAGTATCCCGTAAAAGAAATAATACTTCAAAATTCATTTTAAGACTCATCAACGATAAGCGTGGAAACACATGCCACACTTGTTGAAAAAAGAGGGTCACTAAATGGAAGACGGAGGTAGTATTAAACTAGTTGGACTTTGAAGGAATGACATGAGACGTCGCCAAGAATTGATCTTACGTTTCAAAAGTGGAACAATTAGGGATGGTAATTCGGGACAGGTCGGGTACCCGTCCCGAATTTTTCGGGTACCCAAACCCAAAAATTCTAAAATTTACTATTCGAACCCGTATTCGAAAATATTTTCGGGTACCCAAATACCCGTTCGGGCATCCCATTCGGGTATTCGGATACCCGAAAAAACCCAAAAATATAAAAGGAAAAAAAATGTATTTTATTTTTTATTATTTTTTTTTATTTTAAATAATGCATATCGATAATTTATAATGATATTATGTATACAATTGCATAATTGATAAAATATCAAATGAAGAAATGAGAAATAAGAGTCATGGTTGAAGTCTAAGAGTTAATTTGTTAAGTTAATTATTCATTATTAATTATTTTATTTATTAACTCTATTATTTATTTATTTATTTATTTATTTTATAATTAATTTAAATATAAATTTTGGAATTTCAGGATTTTTTTTTTGGGTTCGGGTATACCTGATACCCGAAATTTTCAAATCTCACTACCCGACCCCGAACCCGAACCCGAAATTTTCGGGTTTCGGATATCCAAATACATGTTCGGGCTCGGATATTTTTGTCCATATCCGAAAACCCGAACCCTAATTACCATCCCTAGGAACAATTATTGTACGATGGCAAATTTGTCCTCCACAATCAATCAATACATGCAAAGCCAACTTTTTTTATTCAATTGTGCCTTCGTTTCTAAGTTACTACCTCCATCCCATATATTAGTCCTCATTTGACTTTGGATTTTTTCGGCATGCGTTTTCACCGAAACTTAGTACGAGTTTTAAAATATAATTTTGAAATATTTTTTCTTTTACGGGATACTATAAGTAGTATTTAATTGTTTTCCAGTTTGCGAGAGATACGGCTCTACATGAATACTTTTAGTTCAAATCAATTGGAATTAATTGGAAAGAGGATGCTAAAGATAATTATAGTTGAGTTCTTTCGACATTATACATTAATGTTTTGATTCTAATATCATGCTACATCCATTCAATTATTCTGCTAATATATATGAACAATTTTCAAGTACGAGAATATTAATTAGCAATATCATATACTTTATCTCAAAATATAAAATGTATCTTTCCCATGGGAACCAGAGTTCAAATTCTTGCGACTTTAGGCCTGTTTGACAGTTTATTATTTTAAGATTTTTTTTTTCCTTTCTATTTTCCTTTCCTTTTTTCTTGTTCCTTTTTGAATTAGAGTTCATTTTATATCTTTAGATAAGGGTGTTCCCGGTTTTTTACCAATTTAAAACACATAATGTATAAAATACCCCTTTAAAACTCATAATGTAAAAATTGCCCTTTCTGAATTAAATAAGGGTGTGGGCCCCACACTGAATTCACACACACCCATGAGTCCCCCCTTGGAACTCAGGAAAGCCCGATCATTGTCGGATGAATGTTTTTTTTTTATTTTTCATTTTATTTTATGCGTTTGTTTTTATTTTATTTATTATTCTTATTCTTCTACCCTATTATTTAAACCCCTCCCCCACCCGACTCATTTTAAACCCTATACCATAGTATCATACACCACACCACCGAACTCCCTCTTTTCATTGTACTACACCACCATAATTTTTCTCCCACTGCGGCAACCACTCTCCCCACCCGAACGGATAAATTTTATTGCATCGGAGTGATGTCAGCACAATACGTAATCGACCACGAGCACAAAGACCACTCTGTCTTGCCGGAAAATGAATCGGGTATCTTCGTTGAAGTAATACCACGACGAATATTGGTATGTTTTCTGGCAAATGTAGTATTAATTTATTATATATGAATTTAAAATTTATTATTTGTTAGGATTTAATTGAATTTAATTCGCTTAGTGATTTTTATTTTATTAAATGATTTTTATTTTGTTTAAATTGTATTAATTGTTATGATTTAATTCAAAATTATTAGCAATTTGTAGTTTTTGTCTTGTTAAAATTCATATCTAGGTAGAGAAAAAAGAGAGAAAATTTTGGACATATCCGGCCGGTCGATCCGGAGCCGGAAAAGGGCCGTCCGGCCGTGTATTACGGTCGCCGGAAAAATCAATTTTTCGGCCACCAGATGGACCGGCCGGCTATGCCCAAAAATTCCTCCTTTTTTTAAAGTATGGATATTAAATTAAATATATTTTACAAGTTAAGTAATTCGTTTACTGATTTTTTTTTAAATTAGTTGATTATTATTTGATTTAAATTAATTGTTTTATGTGATTAAATTCAAAATTAGTACAAATATGTAGTGTTTGTCATGTAAAAAATTATATTTAGGTTGACAAAGAAAAGAGGAATTTTCAGGCATATCCGGCCGGTCGATCGGGCGTCGAAAAAGTGCCGTCCGGCCGTGTATTCCGGTTGCCGGAAAAATCACTTTTCCGGCCATCGGATGGACCGGCCGGCTATGCCCGAAAATTTCACCTTTTTCTCTTAGTATGGATAGTAAATTACATGTATTTTGTAAGTTACATAATTCGTTTATTAGTTTTTGTAATATTAGTTGATTATTATTTTATGTAAATTAATTGTTTTATGTGATTAAATTCTAAATTAGTTCAAATATGTAATGCTTGGCATGTGAAAATTCATATTTAGGTTCACAAAAAAAAGAGGAATTTTTGGGCATAACCGGCCAGTCGATCGGGCGCCGCAAAAGTGCCGTCCGGCTGTGTATTCCGGTCGCCAGAAAAATCACTTTTCCGGCCACCAGATGGAACGGCCGGCTATGCCCGTAAATTCCAATTTATTTTCTTAGTAAGGATAGTTAGTCACATGTATTTTTTAATTTTATTAATTCATTTATTAATTTTTGTTTGAAATTAAATGATTATTATTTTGTTTAAATTAATTAATTTAAGTGATTTAATTAGAAATTATTACCAATTTTTAGTTTTTGTAATTGAAAATTTTATATTTGGGTTAACAAAGAAAAGTGAAAAATTCGGATATGGGCGGCCGGTCAATCAGGCCGCGGAAAGTGGCCGTCCGGCCGTGTATTCCGGTCGCCGAAAAAATTACTTTTCCGGCCACCGGATGGACCGGCCGTCCATATCCGAATTTTTCTCTTTTTATTCTTATTATATATAAATATTGAGATGTAATTTATAAGATTGCTAATTCATTTATTGAATTTTTTTAGAAATTAATTGATTATTATCTTGTTTAAATTAATTAAATATGTAATTGATGAGTTGGTTAATTTTTATTGATCTTGTTTTACAGGATTCTCCGGCGCCATGGTACCGTCGAAGCAATTTGATCAACCGGAGATTTGATGTTGGCAACTATTATAGGGTTAAAATCTTGGAAGATATAAAATTCGCACTGACCGAGGCATATCGAGGTGGTGAATTGGTCGATCAGTTTCAGTTGGGACCTTTCGGACATTTGCTCGATTGGGAGTCGGGGCAGAACAGTAAACCCTTGCTCCACTCCGTGTTATCTCGAGCTGTCGTTATGGAGGTGAGAATTTTGTTCCACATTAGGGGCCAGTACATAGAGTACACCGTTCAGGACCACGCTCTGATCACAGGGTTGAGATATGGCCCTACAGATTTTGATCCCAGAATTCAGAGGGAGCCAAGGACATCGTGTTTTTTTTCAAGACGTCTGTGGCGGCCATGGTCAGAAGGCGGCATTGTTGCACTCCCATTTGTTGACACTCAAGTCTGAGAATGATCCAGACGGGCAACTTCGTTTGAAGCTGGCAAACTTGTTGATGGCCAATTGTTTTATCCTCGGTCATGACGGGCAGGCTCCACCCCACCAGTGGTTGTGGGAGTTGATCGACGACACTGATGAGTTCAATTCTTTTCCTTGGGGTGCGTACTCCTACAAGACCTTGCAGTACTACTTGAGGACGTTTCAGACAAGGTCTAGGAAGTATCACATTTATGGGCCGGCATGGGCACTGATGATCTGGGCTTATGAGGTGATGCTAGGGTTCAGTGAGCAATTTGCGGAGAGGGCTTCCACGACGGACGTGCCGAGGTGTCTCAGATGGAGATTCCGCAATACTTTCAGCGGCATGTCCGATGCAGAGCTGTACACGCCGTACGATAATCCGGAGGGAGGTATTATCAGGATCGAGCCGGAAGATCAGGAGATTGAAAAAAGTTACTACCAATCGGTACATCAACCGGGGGCCTTACTGGTGAAGTTTCACGTGCCGAAGACTTCGTCCATTGCGACGAACGTCCCCGTGTACATCGAGCTGATCCCGGGTCCCAGCATGCCGTTGGAGATTCCTACGAGGGATCTCAACATAGACGGAGTTCCCGGTCTACTTTGTTCTCAACTTTGTCAAAAACATTAACTATTTATTGTGATTATTTTCTTAAATCTTCATAATTTTACTTTATTAATCAATTTGTTTAACTTAATATATTTATTGTTCACAAACATTATATTTTAAAAGCCAGATTTCATATACTACACAACAAATATGAATAGAACAACAAATGTTGTGTATTCAAACGGGCATAATTGAATACTCCAAATGGCATTTATATGATACACATTGAAAACGGGCAGATTTCAATATGAATATAATCACTCGACTTGAGAAATGCAACACAACAAATAATATCCCTCAAAACAGTTGACCAAAAAAAATGGGAGACTTTTGAAATGAATAGAACTACTCAAAAAATATTACTTTAAAAATGCATACAACTTCCAACAAATGTTACCTTCAAATGGTTAAACCAAACAACGGGCGGCTAGACATCAAAACGAAAATGCCTGAAAATAATATCTCTACTAAATCTATTTTTCTATTACATGTATGACGAACGTCTTGAAAAATTAAAATTTGAATAAATTGAACTACTAAAAAACTTTTATTAATCTAATTTTCTATTACTGCAAAAGGGACGGCTTGATATTGCAGATATATAATGCTAAATGTGAAATATTGTCTCTCATTTACTTTTTTTTTGATATAATTTCATAATATTTTAAATAAATTTATTAATGGATAAGCTGACTGATACATCAAATCATCATCATCATCATCATCCTCATCATCATCATTATTATTATTATTATTATTATTATTATTATTATATAAAAGCAAAGTACGAAGGGTATTTTTGTAAATTTAATTTAAATTTAATTTTACAACTGATTGTCGATTCAGATAAATTTAATTATTCACACCTCTTCGTGAAAAGTCACAATGTAAAGTTGTTTCTATAAAATCTTAAACAAGAAAACATGTCCATTATATGATACCTCCAAATTAAAATGCCAACGACGCAAAATCTATCCAATAACAAAAACAAAATAATTTATCACGTAAAGATTTAAGTGACATGAGACAAAGTATATTGTATTGAATTCGGTTCCCGCCCCGAGCCACGCCACTCCATTTTTCTGCACTTCAATTTTAATTTTATAGAAGCTTTCGATTGATCAGGTGTGCATATTTGTTTTTTTTGTTTTTTTAACAAATATATCACCGATTACTGATTATTGTTCTTTGAAGTTTGATTATATCTACCTTAAACATTTTGTCGTTCATTTGCGAAAATTTTTGGAAACAAAGTGCAAAGTTTAAGAGGATATTAAAAATTCGAAAAAGATGAAGTTCAGATTCTTATTCCAATGCCAGATTATATTATTATTATTATTATTATTATTATTATTATTATTATTATGATTATTATTATTATTATTATTATTATTATTATAGTATTATTATTATTATTATTATTATTATTATTATTATTATTATTATTATTATTATTATTATTATTATTATTATTATTATTATTATTATTATTATTATTATTATTATTATTATTATTATTATTATTATTATTATTATTATTATTATTATTATTATTATTATTATTATTATTAGTATTATTATTATTATTATTATTATTATTATTATTATTATTATTATTATTCTTATTATTATTATTATTAGTATTATTATTATTATTATTATTAGTATTATTATTATTATTATTATTATTATTATTATTATTATTATTATTATTATTATTATTATTATTATTATTATTATTATTATTTATTATTATTATTATTATTATTATTATTATTATTATTTTACATTGCGTAGGATTTGAAATGAGAATATATCAAAGAGAGAATTAATGAGGCATAGTTATGATTTTCTTTGCTATAGTATTTCTGTTTTGATTATTTGGGCCCAAATATTTTTACGCGTTATTTTTTATGGAATAGTATAAAACATACTGTATAATTTGAAATGGAATTATTTTATATTCTTTTTATGAAGATTGATAGAATTGTTTGGACTCGAATATAAAGAATGGACTCGAATAACGTTGATATTTATTTTGTACTCGGTAATGAATTTCGTTCGTACATGATATATTGAATGTATAATGTTTCATAAATAAATAAAAAAGATAATTAAAATAGTTAGGAGTGAACCACAAATATGCCTCTAAGAGGATAAAAATCAAAATATACCCTAAATATAACAATACATAAATAATGCCCAATTTTTACGAAATGGCCCTAAAATACCCCTCAACCCCCAAAATTAGTTTTCCCCCTCAATTTCTCTCTCACTCCTTGACGCTTCCCCCACCCCCATTTCATTTTCAGAAACTCACTTTTCAACTCCTCCTTCTCCAAACCCTCTCATCTCTCCTCTCACGAACCCTAGATCTTCCCGGCGCCCGTCAAATTGTCCCGATGTCCGCTGTTTCTCACCACTGCAAACACGCTTCTCCTAGCACGTTTCTGTCATGGCCGATGGAGTAAAGAGTAAAGAGAGGAAGAGAGCACGAACTTGCGCCGGTGTTTCGACGGGCTAGGGTTTCGACGCAGACAACGATGATTCCTGCAAACCGGTGATTGCAAAATGTCACCTCCGTTACTCTCTCTCTCTCTCTCTCTCTTTTTAGATCTAGGTTTCTTTTTGTAGATCTAGGTTTTTTCTTTTTTGCTAAATCTGAAGATGAGTGATATAATCGACCACTGAGCTTTGTCCTCCTCGGAAATACGAAGAGATGAAGGGGTGTCTTGTTCATTTTGTTGGAGAAATGAGGGAGAGACTCGCCGGAGAAGATGAAGATGAACCAGTCCCGTCGGTAAGAATTTGATAATTCTTTCCGATGGTAAGAATTTATCAAATTCTGACCGTCAAAATGTTCGTTAAGAAAATTGATTGTTTCTTACCTTCTCTAGAGTAATGAATTTCAATTCTTACCACAAACTTGGTAGTTTTGTACAAATTTGTAATAGTGTGATGTTTATCTATACGAATTTATAAGAATTTCACAAACTCTTATGATGTTGTTGGTCAGAATATGTCAAATTCTAACCTTAGATAAAGATTTTGGTTAGAGAATGTTAATTTCTTACCATTATGATTACATATTGGGATAATTTTCTTACTTGCCATGTTTGTAAATTGTGTGCAAGGTTGATTGGAAGTACGAAGAACTTCATCTGCTCGATAAGCCAGATATGGTAAGAATTTGAACATTTCTTATCTTAAGAATATTGTTTGGTTAGAACTATAATATTTATTTTTATAGTAGGAATCTTAGCATTTCCTACATTTTGCATATTCTGTTGTTTGAGGATTCTTATCTTAAGAATGTTGTTTGGTATAAATGTATTTTTTCTTATGGTCTACTTGGTCAGAATTAGGGAATTTATTCGCTTGATGCATGATTTGCTAGTTAGAATTTATTCACATGATAAGAATTTGAACATTTCTTATCTTAAGAATACCGTCTGGTTAGAACTATAATAAGATTTTTTTATATTCTGGTTGATAAGAATTTGCGATTATGATAAGAATCAGAACATTTCTTACTTCATTAGATTAAATTGGTAAGATTTGTGGTTACCTTCTGCATATTATGTTGTTGGAATTGCATAACTTCTTACTTCTTATAACAAAATTCTTACTTAGTTGCGAAAATCTTTCTTTGATCTGTAGGACCTTCATGATAGGCTCCGGGCATACGAGAGCGAAAAAAATGGTTTATTGGAAACCCTTCCAAAATGATCCAGCTGGAATGTGCGAGAATGTCGACCCGAAGTGCTAAGAGAAAGAGGAACCCCGAAGAAACGAGTGGGGAAGCCAGACAGTCGCGCTCACCGGCTCCGGCTTGAAGATTAGCGTTCCGGCGGTAGCCCTAGACACAGCGGCCACCCATTCATTGAGGAAGAGGTATTTAGGGTTTTGCATGTTCATTTTGAAACTTTCGAAAATTCTACATTTAGGTTTTGAGTCTTGGATGCATTCAGTTCATTCGAAATAAGATTTCCTTTGATTGGTTGAAACATGAATGGTGATTGGGTAGTGAAAAACTGATCTTCTGGTTCCGTGTATTGTATTGTTGTTGTGGAAGATATCTGTTTTTGTATGTGATTCTACGGGATAAATTATGACTTTGAAAACTTCTGTGAACGTCTGAGTTTGTAATAAATTTGGGACATGTTGGTAATAAATTAGTATGGAATTTGTAAGAATTAGATGTTGTTGGTTAGAAATTGTACATTTCTTATATGTTTATTAGATTCTGAGAATTTTCTAACATGTTTTGTAAGAAACTATTTGCCAGTTTGTAAGAATTAGTTGATGTTGGTTGGAAAATGTAAATTTCTTATTTATTTAGTACATTCAGTAGATTTCTTACATGTTTGTAAGAAAAAAATTGCGAGTTCCTAAGAATTAGCTGATGTTGGTTAGAAATTGAAAATTTCTTATATGTTTATATGATGGTGAACGTTTCTTACTAAATGCAAATTTGTGCTTAGCATCAAAGTATGTACATGTTAGTATAGAGATTGTAATAATCAGTTGTTGGTGGTTAGAAATTGTACATTTCTTATATGTTTAATAGATTCTGAGAATTTACTACCCGTATTTTGTAAGAAACTATTTGCCTGTTTGTAAGAATTATATGATGTTGGTTGGAAAATGTACATTTCTTATCATATTATTATATTCAGTAGATTTCTTACATGTTTGTAAGAAAAAGTTTGTGAATTCCTAAGAATTAGTTGATGTTGGTTAGAAATTTAAAGTATATACATGTTAGTGAGAAATCAATGTTTTCTTACATTCTCTACTATGTGTTGCTATGATTTTCTTACTCAGCATTACTGTTTCTGATATTGTGTGCAAGGTTGCATGAGACTATAAAAGATTGGATTTGCTAAACAAGCCACATAAGGTGATACCGGGCGGGTACGAAAGCATGGCAGGCGATGGTATTCGAACTTGGGGCCAACAAGTGATGGTGCTCGAAATTATTTTTGAAAGTAATGGTTTTTTGCGATGAACCCAAACATATCTATGTTTTGCGTGCAAGAGATTCAGGTTCATGTATTTATTGAAGACAACTTTTTTTGCATCTTTTTGAGATGGGGGGTTATAGGTACGGTACTAGCCAACGGTTGTTTTTTGTGAAGTTCTAGACAAAACAGTTTTTTGCACATATGTAATGGATTTCTTACCATTTTAATGTGTAAGAATTAAATGCATTTCTGTATTTCTAGCCAACGTCTGTATTTTGTGGAGAATTAAAACGTTGATATATGAATTAATGGTAGAATTCATGGATTTCTTAGAATCTTGATCTGTATGAAAAAAGTAGAAAGTTGTAAGAATAAATATTCCAGGTTGTCAGAAATGTAGATTTTCTATCCAACATATGCATAATTCTAACCAAAACATAAAAGTTTAATCAACATCTAAGAAATGTCCATTTCATTATAGTAAATAAAATTACAGATTGCTAGAAATGTAAATTTTCTAACTATAATGTGCAAAATACTAACCAAAACACAATATTCTAACCAAGATGCAACCCAATTTTTCAATTTCAGAATTCTAACCAACGACAAAGCAAACAAACAACTAATTCTAACCAACGTCCTCCAGGTTATCAGAAATGTTACTTTTTCTGACCAACATGTGCAAAATTCTAACCATAACATATAATTCTAATCAACTTTTTCAATTTTTTCGAAGTGAAATTCAGAATTCCTAATACATTTTCAGCACACAATCATCATTTCCAGTTAAGAATCGTTTCAAATACCTCTAAAATGCATAGAGTGAAAAACAAAAGAAACAAAACAGACATTAGAAACAAAAATCAAGAACAACAAATTGAGCAAATAATTCAAAAAAGTAATCTAATATATCCAATATTCAACAATTAAATATCCAAAAATGGGGGGATAATCACAGAAAATTCTGTAAAATACAAACTACGATTTCTATTCCAATGCATATGAAAATTCCAATGATGGGTTTGCAAAAAGATTCCACATTTTTCGCCCAAGATTTCCTTATTCTTCCTTCCTTTCCCTTTCTCCGACGCCAGTATACTGAAAACCCAGCTAATTTAGGTGCAGAAATCTGCAAGAATGATGCGAATTCGCATAAAAATACATATGAAGGAAAAAAAAAATGGAAAAAAAAACACCATAATTAAATGTGAAAAAAGGAAGAAAACATTTGAAAAAAAAAAATCAAAAAAACAAGTATGAAAATGGAAAAAATTGAAAGGAGAAGAAATGGGTGGGATGAAGTACAGTGGTGGAGGAGTCGCTCCTCCCGCTTCCAGCCTCTCAATCTTCAACCAAGTCTGTGCCGCCGCCACGATATCGACCGTTGCACCTCTGCCAACGGAACAAATCCGGGATCACCGAGCCACTTCCGTCGACCGAACAGATGCGGAAATCACGGGAGCCACCTGCGCCGCTCCACCGCTTCAGAATCGGAGAGATGAGCTCGACCTAGCGTTGGCTCTTCCGCTGCAACTTCTCCAAAACCTTCACCTGTTAGCAGCTAGGGCGTAGAGAGAGAGAGAAGAGAGAGAGAGAAGGTTTGAAATTAAGAAGGAGAGAGGAGAGAGGAGAGAGGAGCGGGGTGGGATTTGGAAGAGAGAGATGGTATTTTTGTCCATCTAAGTAAAAATTGGGCAAAATTTGTGTAATTTTATGTGGTGGGCAAATATTGACTTCTTATGCTCTAAGAGGGCAAAAACATGCATTTCCTCTAAAGTATTCTTATAAAGAGGTTTTATTGTAGTTTCTTGAGTTGGCTTGAATTTTGGGTTGTTGTCCATTAAACAAACGCAATTAATATCCCGAGATATATTATTCAATATCCATCATGGAAATGAAGATTGGCTTCAAGTAATATTTTTCTTATTTAAATTACAGGGTTTTTAATATAATACGTACTTATACACATGCAATTAGATAACTTGAACCTTCAACCTATTAGAGAGTTTGTCTCTCCTCTCCGTTTTCGTAGAGAGTTGGATCACATGTTGATCCTTCTCAGTTTATGGTAGGTATCTCGGTTTATGTTGGAGGTAGCACTCATTTTTAGTGTTCTCTCCTCCAGACGCTGTATATTTATTCTTTGAATTATTTTAAAAAAAAAAAAAAACCCTCAACATATTAAATTAAAGGAAAACGGTGTATAAATTGAATAGTTTGCGGCAATTATTTTGTATAAATTACAAACAAAATGGAAAGCAAAAAAATTACATTTAAAGAAGATTTATCTGGACACCAAAATTGAATTCATAAATAAATGGATTGAATGCCGAAATTTGATGGACTAACACCAATAATTGTTATTTTAAGAATTTTTATAAACCGGAATATTTTGTAGTGGAAAATAGGGATGGAGGACAGTTATGTCCAAAAGGTACAACTAGTAATGCAGCATTTTCACCATATGCTGGAAAATTGTGAAGAAGAGGAAAAATCTGCTGCGGAGCGGTTGTACCTAATCGTCGGTTGCTTTGCGGTTAGTTGACGCACCTGCTTTGAATGCAAGGCCGTGTTTGGGTAGCTTTATTTCCTTTTCATGTACACGTGCATTTATTTTGCCTTTTCCATTTTATTTTTTTATTTATGATGTCCTGTTATTTTTTGAGAAATTTTACGTCCCTTTATTAGATGGCAAAAATGCAATAAAATTCATGAACTTTGTTTGACATTCTGTTTTGCACATAAAATTTTAATTTTTTCTGTAAAAACTTTCAAGCGCGTCCAATTTTTCCCAAAATCAGAATTTCTCCCAAATCGTTTCCGACGTGGCGCTGATGTGGCAGCGGAACGTGTGCCATTATATTTTCCGGCCGGCAAGTTAAACAACGCTATTTTCTTTACACCTAAACGACATTGTTTCATTCACCTGCATCACTAGAAATCAATTTGGGAAAAAGCCGTTAAAAATCGATCATATTAGAACTAGGCGCGCGTGCATTCCACTTCATCTTCTTCGCCGGAAATAGAGATTTCGTGTGATTTTCAGCTATTCTCTGTAACGCAGAAGTATCTCGTGCATCATGAAGTTAGGTTTTGTTCATATCAGATTAATCACTCTTTGTCTTGTTGGAAGTAGAATCAACTACTCAGCCCATGAAATTTCTGATTTAGTCATCATCAGCTCCTCCGCGGCTGCTCTATACAACAATTCATTCAAAATTCTTATTTTTGACCGGTGAAATTACGAGCACGTCACGCCCCAATTCCGATTCTTTTGAACCTGCCCCAAGTTCAGAACCTCAAAGCTCAAGCACAATCCGAACCTTTGTGAATCCCATTTATAACCACAAAAAAATTGTGGCCACCCAAAAAAAAAGTATGCACTGGGTTGAAGATGGAAGAGAATGAAGGGAAGAACTCGATCGATGATTACAAAGAAAGAATGTCAATCATCGATTTCCCTAACATTTTTAATCTGGAGACAAAACTACGCCATGGTGATGAATAAGCTTATACGACATCGTTTAATGAATCCAGTCATTCATTGAAATGCCACGAAATATACCACGTCAATTAAATTGCCACGTCAGTAGCCGGAAAATGTCACCGGTGGAAAAATTGGACGCGCTCTAAAGTTCATGAATTTATAGAAAAAATTAAAAGTTCATGCGCAAAACGGAACGCTGACCAAAGTTCAGGAATTTATATGCATTTTTGCCTTATTAAATTGTCGGTTTTGAAGATTTTAAACATTTTTAATTTTTTCGAGGAAGAATAATGTCAACAAATTATCGTAAAGTAATTTCAAAATGTGGCAATAATATTGTGTGGTGGGATTAGAACCCCCCCCAAAAAAAAATACTTCTCACTGTAATTGTGTATAGTCTCCTATAAATCTCAATTAACAATCAAGATCCATGAATCAAAAAAAGGGTATAGATTAAGCTCGTAATTTTCTTTGAATATTTTAAAATGCATTGATGCATTGAAAGTGAGAGAACAAAAGGAAAAAGAAGAAGATAGATAGCATGTAAATAATGTTAATGGCGTAGTTGAAATTTTATTGGTTTCGTTTTACTCTCCCGTTCCACAATCATAAGGCAAACAGAAAATAAAATGAAAAAGGTTCTAAAAAATTTGAACTATAAAATAATATTTTCTGCTTTTCCAAAATTATGAAGCAATCAATATGGGCTCTAAATGTGGTATATGTTTGCTGTATTATAAGTAGACTGATATTTATTCTTTTAAAATCAATTCATCATAAATTGATGATGAATGTTGTGAATAATAAACGGTCCACATAATTCATACATAATAAAATGTACCTTTTACGTCAAAAGTTTGATAATAATTAGGAAAAAAGGCCTCCTTCACTCTATCATACATCTTTCTATTAATCTACTTTAATTTTTCAGTCGTACTCTGATATTTTGTTTCATTATGCTAAACTAATGTATGATTTGAACTCTATTTACTTACATTTTTTAAAAACGTGTGTTTTTTTGACTTGTCACCGTCGTCGCTCGCATAGTTCGTCATAGAGACCAATTGTCTTAGTATATTTTATGATGATTTAGCGCTTAAAAATATCATTATTTCAATGGGACGGAGGGAGTAACTATTACAGAATCTTAATTATAAAATATTTGGTAAATTTAAATGGAGTTATTAGTTATGCGTTACCGGCATTCACATATTACTCTGTACTCTCCATTTATTTTTGTTATTGTTAAGTTTAAATAAAGACGTTCATCATGTGTTACCAATATTTTCATATTAGTTTGAACTAAAGCCGATACTGATCAAAAAATGACCCAAGCAATATTATGAAATGGGCCCTTTATATGTAAGTGAAAAGAAGCATTACATATACTCATATCGAAAAAAATTATCATGAATAAAATTGATTTCAATTCAACGCAATAATTCCTTAATTCATCATTATCCAATGATCTTAAACTTTTCAAATCAAACGAAAAGCCAAATATATGTACAAACGATCTCATTTGTTAAAATCTACACTTTAAAGAAGCGATTGTCATGTCCACAAGAACTACAAAATATTAAATTTTAAATACCTCTTTAGGTGATAATGAAACTTTAACACTTTCTCTCTCATCATTTTTTTTCTTTCTAGCAATGCTTTTTATTTTGTTGAAGATATTAGCACTATATTCATATCAGATGCATCATTTTTAGCAACAACCAGCAAAAGCATAATTTCTACACTTTTCAAAAGGATAAAATTACACCTTTTAATTGTTTCATTGCGGTTCATTACGAAGGCAATACACAGACTTTGATTGTAACTTCTTACTCACCATATTTATAGCAAATAAAATATAATGTCAAATGATTATACTAAGTAAAAAAATTGAAATTTGAATTGATGTAGCTAAACTTCTAGCTTCACCTTTTGACTTTGCATCATCACATATAGATCACGAAATTTTAGCAAATTAAGCATTCCTCGACTAAACGGAGATTGAAATTAGGATGCAACTCCTGAATTACGATTTTGAAGTTGATTGATCGATTCGAATATAAAGGAGAAATTTCAAAATTTAACTTGTGAATCCTGCGATTGTGATAGAAATACTAATAAATGATTATTAAAGAACAAACTTTAGAGTTGTATTATCTAATTATTCATGATTTAATCGTAAAACTTTTGAAAAATGAGATTTCTCAATAGTTGGTAAAACATTAAAGAAGCGGGAAGAAGATGAAGAATCGGCAAAAGAAAAAGAAGCAAAAAAAAAAATTAAATGAAAGACAATATAGAAGACAATATCACGGATGAATCTCACTGTAGATAATTAATGCCAAAATGGAGTTAAGTAATGGGCCTATTTTTTATTTTCATTTTTTTATTAAGAAAGAGCCCTAAAATTTCGGGCTGACTATTGAAGAGCCCTAAACTAACCAAGTTCAATAATGAGTATTAACATCAACATCCATAAGATAATAATCGTGTAAATAACTATATTTATAAATATATATATCTATATAATAATAACAGCTACGGGCTGCTACTTTTAGAAACTCTTTGTATTCTATAAATAGTAACTCTCATTTCTTTATTATTTTTAATATAAATTTATGAAAATAAATTTTACAAATGATATGTCATTATTATATATAAATAATTTATCATGAATAATTAATTTTAGACGTTTCAAATGAAAATTTTATGGTAAAAAATTAATTTCATTAACTTAGTTTCTATTTTTATGTTTTTCTTGTGCCTATATATTATGGAATTTTTACAAAGAAACACACACATCACATACAATACACCATATATTTTTTATGCTTCTTCATTCTGTCTTTCCTAAACAAAGAGAGAGCATGCTTGATAGTTGATATGAAGATATAGACTTCAATATGTATTTCATGGTAGTAAGAAATCAATTGTATGTTGTCGTCGATACTATTTTATTTTTTACTTCAATATCGACCAAGAGCAATTGCGATTTTAAGTTTTTTTTATGGTCATTTTTTTTACATCATTTCTTTGCTTTATGAATCCACTTGTTTTTAGTATATATGGTTGCTTTATAGCATATAATCAATAACAATATATGTATGCTTCGGTTAGTTTTAAGAAATACATATATACTTCTTATTTTATATCTTAATGTTTTGTACTCTATATCATGGTGAATTGATTCTCTTTTCTATATTACATGTAATTTTAAAATCTAATAAAACTCATTTCTCTATAGTTTAATTATATAGATTTACATATTGTATTATGCATATGATAATTGGAGCGTTAATTCCTTTTATAAATTATATAAGGGATCAACCATTGTAAAATTTTACAATGTATAATTACTCACGAAATCTTCACTCTTTTATTTGATTACTTTGTATATTCTAATATAATAGCATAGACGATAATTTGCAAGCAATACATCTATATAATAATAACGAGTACATGCTGCTATTAATAGTAACTTTTATATTCTATAAATAGTAATTATTACGTTGTGTTATTTTTATTATCAAATTTAAACAAATAAAATTAATGTATTATTTATATATCATAATGGCACATTTAAAATTTTCAATTAGTCAACGAATAAAATAATTACAATGCATAATTTATGTCTTTGAATTATTATTTTATTCCATTTTTATACTACTTTATGCCTAAATTTTCAATTAGTCAATTAATAGAATACATCACAATGCACAACTTATGGCTTTGACTGATTATTTTATTCTATTTTCATGCTGCATGCATGTCTTTACGCCTATATATTTCAAAAGTCTTTTTCTAAAAAAACACACACACACACATTTGACTTACCTTTTGTTTATGCTTCCCCATTTCTCATTTTTCAAAAGAAGAAGAAGCATAATTGCATGGATTAAAGTGAGGTTAGGGACATCATAAACATTGAGACTCCATGCTTCAGTAATTTTGTATCCTTTTGAATAATAACTTTTAATATTGTGTTATTTTTAAATATAATTTTTAATAAAGTAAATGTATAATTGATATATCGATCATAACTGTACATTAATAATTTGAAATCACTCATTTAATAGTAAACGTTACAAAGCATAATTTTCGACACCAAATTAATTGTGTTCCATTCATATACTATTAGAATACAATCAAAGCACCCACAATTTAGTTGCTATATGCTCCTTTCATTTTTTCTTTCCCCATCAAAGGAAGCAACGATGGACATGAAGAAGATCATCTCTCTTAAACATTTTAGTAGACAGCAAGTCAAGCCGATCAACATTGCATATGGAATAATTTAGAAGAAGTATTGTGTGTGGTGTGAGTCAATAGTTTATTTTGTTTTTTATTATCTTATGATGTCATCTTCTTCGAAAAAAAATAATAACTTCTAAATCTCGATGGTGGAAAGAACAACAATATGTGTCACATCTTATCTATATAATAATAACGACTACGGATAGCCATTTTTTGTAACTTTCATTTTTGTTATAGTAAAAAGTTTCTATTTTGGGAATTTATTTTTAGCATCTATTTTAAAAATTCATTATTATATAAAGTTAAATGCAAATTTATGTCAATTGATACAATTTAAGGAGAATTGGTTGGTAGAGCTTAAATTCCATTTAATATTTCATTGTCACCGCCACTATCATAGCACTAAATACTCCCTCCATTTCATATAAAATGACACACTTCTTTTTGATTTTTCTGGCACGTTTTTCCACGCTTCTCGATGATGGGCTTTAAAATGGATTTTTGAAAAATTCTTTCTTTTACGGGATACTACAACAGTCATAGTATCCCGTAAAAGAAAGAATTCTTCAAAAATCCATTTTATATTTTTTATAGTGATTTTATAGATTATCATTCAACTTTATATTTTTTATAGATTATCATTCAACTTTATAGATTTCTGGATTTCATAGTGATTTTAGCATTATATTTTTTTTATAGATTATCATTCAACTTTTTCTATGGTTTATCTAATTTCATCGTGTAATAGCTAGATATAATAAACTAAATTAATGCGTATGTCTGATTTTCATCGTGTAATAGCTACATATAAGAATGACAGAGGAGAAGCTACTGGAAATGGAAGGAGATAATGGATAACGTATTTCCAGTTAGCCACCGTTTATGCATTTGAAGGGTAATACGGATGTTTGCTGGTTTCAGTTGGATTCAAGGGGCGGAACTACCTCTCGATCTACTTACAACAGTCCACGAATAAAAACGTCGTCTAGGCCTTTCCTCTGGCTCCGATCTCCCATATGCCTGGTCGGACTATGGATCGTCAAGCCCTACCTATATATGTTTGTTGTCATGCGATGATTATAGATAGAATGAGCACCCGGCTAGGGCCGTGAGTCTTTCTCTTTCTCAACTGAATTCGTAGTCTTTTAGGTCTAACTGAAGGCAGGCCAAGTGAGTCGTTATTCTTTGTTTGAAGAGGTAGCTTCTAACACGAGAAAGATTACACGCTTTCTTTCGGTTCATCGTTTGATATGGGGAAGGTATGTTATCTCCATATTCACTCTCTGTCACTTTTCTTACTTTACTATGGAATAACTTACACGAGTTTTGCTCGTGTAGTACTTGATCGTTAATTGAGTTTAGAAGTTGAAGAAGCAGTAGTCTTCATCATTACATAGAAGTCGAGCTTTTGTATACCATATAAGATTTTTTATTTAAAAGTGTGTGCATACAAGATCCATCCTGTTGTCCAAATTGTTTTTCCTTGAGGACAAGTAAAGATCAGATGATTTTTTTTAATTAAGGTTATGGAGAACATTATGTCGATATACGAATTAGAGAAGGTTATAAATATATGAAAATTTAGATATTTGAAACGGTTATAAATTGAATGAGGAGTTAAATAAATTATTCATGAATGAAGTGTGCCCCAATTTTAAAGGCTACCGTGACACATTATTCATGAATGAGGAGTGAAATAAATTGACTCTGCTCTTTTTTTTTTTCCTCGAAATCTTCAAGAAACGATTCAGTCAACTTAGAGGTTACTTATCTTCCTTATGGTACATTGCCTAGATTTCACGAAATCACACCAATTCATTATGTTGTCCCGATTTATATTTTTTCCATAAGATTTTTTTATTTAAAAGTCTGTGCATACAAGATCATATGATTTGCTTGTGAGAATTGACATAATAATGCATATAATAAACCTTTTGTCTACGAAATTATACAGAAGCACACTTTTTTGGGATAATACAGCTTAAGGAATTCTTCACTTCTTCAATAAATACTGTAATAGATAAAATGACAAACGCCAGAAAAATTTGAGACGAAAAATGATAGAACAACTAATATGCTATATATTGTGTATTCGAACTATATAAATTATTTACCTTTTCTTGAATTTGATAGTTTTTAATGTGTTGATACAATGGTAATATATCTTTATGATAAGAAAAACGTTTGACCTTTCGCCCTTATCTGAACATGTAAAAATAACTTGTCATTAAATACAAACATGAATGCTTGATAAGTCACTCACAAAAAATAAATAGATAATAACAAATAAATATTTTATCTCAACATATCAAAATTGAATCGTCCTTAATTTTCATTGAGATTTATCAATCCGTGTTTACGTGTTAATGCTTTATTCCTCATGTCATAATCTATTCGATGTATATTCATAGTTTAATGGATCATGATATTAAACAAAAAACATTTGTGATATCATTCCTAGAATTGGTTGTTTTGTTTGTCTCATAAAAGCATGCATCAACAATTTATGAATCAGTGATATAATTTAATATGTAAAAAAATTTCGAAGAACACACCTGAATGATAAAATAATTAAATCACCACATATTTATTTATTTTATTGTTTATACATATAAATTACATCTTTTTAATTAGATATATTTTGAAAATCTTGATTCAATAGAAATGTCCTAGCTTGTGATATCAAACATTTTAGAATTAATTTTGGACATCAATTGAATATTTAGGAAAAAAATATACTAAAACTCTTAAGAAAATTGAGCAAACAACTATGACACGAATATTGAATACATATGCAAACGCAAAGTTCAATTTGAATTGTAAATTTTGTTTGTGAAGTAGCGGTTGTATGCTTGGTTCATTCATCGGACATCATTTGAAACCTATGAAGCACGGGAATGCCTAGGAGGGTCACATCCCCGTATTAAAACGTATTAAATACAGATACATAAAAATACGCAAATATGTATTTAAAATGTATTTTTTATTTAATTATTATTTATTTATTTTTGTATTAAAAAAACGTATTAAATACGTTTATGAGACGTATTTGCACAAAGTAAAAATCTTCTAGGGTTTTAAACTTGTTGGTAATTTTATTTTTCCTCCGCCATCTTCAAAGAAACATAAGTCACGCGCGACAGATACTTGGAAAAATATTGAAACATCTCATCCCGCCGCTCCTCCCCCCACCTCGCCGCCGCCGTTGCGACTCCCCGCATCGCACCGCCCGCTGCCGTCGCTTCTGCTACTATCGCCCTTGTTCTGTTTTTCCGCCGCCGCTCTCTCGGTATAAACCTCTTCTCTCTTTTTCTATTTTATCGCCCAACATTAAGGAGACGTAATGGGTATTTGATGGGTGGACGATTATTTAATTACTTGTATTAAATGGATTGCGGTGGAGAATTCAGAATTGGATACTATTATTATTATGAAATGTTAAAAATCAGAATGTATGTATTAGCAATCTAGCAGTAGTCAAAATGATATTTACTTCTTCATATTTAATTAATTTAGTCAACTTTAATTTCTCAAATGTAGATGGCAACATCTAGCTCATTCGGATCAACTTCTACGCCATCGAATTCTAATTTCGATGGTCGTAAACCTCTTTGGAAATATGTTACCGTCTCTAACACAGTGGGAGGCGGAGGAGGTGTTGAGTGGAAATGCAATTTTTGCCACATAGTTAAGAACACTACATGTTAGGATATAGATTCATGCATATCCATGCATATCTTTTCCATGTATATCACATATATTCTTTCCTTGTATTTGTAGTCTAGAATATACTACTAGGGCACGGCTCCTCCCTATATATTTGTACTTCTCTTATAACAATTATAATCAATTAATGATACACACATTCATCCTCTACATGGTATCAAGAGCCTAAATTTTTTTTTCGATCCTCCCAAACCCTAGCCCTAGTTCTCGCCGTCTCCTTCATTACATCCTCCACCACTGTCGTGCAGCTCAACGCGCCGACCAACTTTCCGATCAAACTCACTCCATCTAATTTCTCGGTCTGGAGTCGCCAAGTCAGAGCCACTTTGATCGGTCTCGATCTCCTCGGTTACATCGATGGCTCTCTTTCTACACCGGCACAGACTCTAGCCGACTCAACTACCAATCCTCTCTACACCATATGGCATCGTCAAGATCAAATCATCATTAGCGCTCTCCTTGGCAGCCTCACCGACTCAATTCAGCCGGTTATCTCCACCGCCAGCACCGCAAAAGAAGTTTGGACCCGTCTCCAAGCTGCATATGCGAGCACCACACCAGGCCGTGTGCTCTCTCTTAAGGCCCAACTCGCGAAAAATCCTCGAGGCTCTCGCTCCATTGCCAAGTATCTCAAAGAAATGACTGATATTGCGGACTCTCTTGCTCTCGCCGGCCATCCCGTTGACGAAACCGATCTTGTTGCCTCGGTTATTACGCAACTTGGTGAAGAATATCGGTCGGTTTATTCAGCCCTTCGAGTTCGTGACTCCTACATCTCCATGGCCGATCTCACCGATATCCTTCAAGACATTGAACGTCTTCTTCTTGCTGCGCCGGAAAATCCACCCTTGATTCCCACGGCCCAGCACACCGAGGTTCCTCAGTCCAACTTCACAACCTCTAGATCTGCTCCTTCCTTCTACCCTCGACGCGGCGGTCGCGGACGAGGTGATCGTGGTGGTCGTGGTCGCTCCGGTGGCAGAAATCAATCCGGCGGGCGCTCCTCGGTGACTTGCGACTTCTGCTCTTTTCAAGGTCATATTGCACGTGATTGTCGCAAGCTCGCCGCCTTTCTCAAAGCCCAACAGATAGTCGTGCAGTCCACTCCTTCGCCGGCGGCTCACTCTACCGTTGCAACACCCCCGTCTCCTTCCTCGTGGGTGTTCGATACCGGTGCTTCTCATCATGTCACCGGCAACCCAGCCCACCTTCAAACATTCTCTGAATATGGTGGTCCGGATGAGATTCATCTCGGCAATGGTATGAAACTTCCTATCTCTCATGTTGGTCATACTTCTCTACCATCCAAGGGGCATCCTATTTCATTATCTAATGTCTTGTGCTCGCCCTCGTTAAATTGCAATCTAATATCTGTTTCTCAACTATGCCAAACTAACCGTGTTTCTGTTGAATTTTTCCCATCTAATTTTCTTGTCAAGGATCTCACCACGGGGATTCCTCTACTACGGGGGCGCATCGTCATATTGTTGAAACTGGTCTTTCTCTCCTCCATTATGCGTCAGTCCCTCTCCAATATTGGCCTCATGCCTTTCAGACAGCAGTTTTTCTCATCAATAGGATGCCAACTTCCACACTTAACAATAAATCCCCATTCGAGATTCTTCACCACAAATCACCCTTCTACTCCAAATTACAACCTTTTGGTTGTCTCTGTTTCCCTTGGCTGCGTCCCTACACCACATCTAAACTTGATCCCCGGTCGATTGCGTGTGTCTTCCTTGGGTATTGTCTCTCTCGTTCCGCCTACAAGTGTCTCGATCCCTTTACTGGTCGCATCTACTTCTCTCGTCATGTCAAATTTGTCTCTTAAACCTTTCCCTTTCGTACTCCACTACCTTAGCCACCTAGCTCACCGACTCCACCACCCTTCTCACTGCCACCCATCCCTACCCCTCTCACTCAACCTGCTCTGCTGCTCCCCCTAGTCGACGACCCCGTGGCTGATCCGGCACCTCCCACACCACCACCTGTCTCTCCTGCACCACCACCTGACCGCTCTCCCCGACCCACACACACTCGCCGCCCAAACCCTAAATTCTTCAACTCTTCTTTTGTCAACCACACCACCTCGCCACCTTCTACCTTGCATCCTATACCACCTTCACTCGAACCTTCCTCTGTTACTGCTGCCCTAGCCGATCCCAAATGGAAACATGCCATGGACGCCGAGTTCAATGCCTTGATGAAAAATGACACATGGGAACTCGTTCCTCCGAACGACCACCCGACCATGACTTGTAAATGGGTTTTTCGTGTCAAACGTCATGCCGATGGCACTATTGATCGCTACAAAGCTCGCCTGGTGGTTCGCGGTTTCATGCAACAGCCCGGCCGTGATTACTCCGAAACTTTCAGCCCGGTCATCAAACCGGTCACAGTACGTATCATTCTCTCTATTGCATTGTCATCTGGATGGCAGGTTAACCAGCTCGACATCAATAATGCCTTTTTGAATGGTAAACTGCTGGAGGAAGTTTACATGGTTCAACCTCGTGGCTATCGGGATGCTGCTAAACCCCAGTATGTCTGTAAGCTCAAAAAGGCTCTTTACGGCCTTAAACAAGCTCCTCGTGCATGGTATATCGCTCTCTCGGCCTTCATTCTACAATTTGGATTCAAGCGATCTGTTGCCGATACCTCTCTATTTTTCTATAATAGAAATGGTGTTATACTCTTCCTTCTTGTATATGTGGATGATATTGTTCTCACAGGCAACAATCCAGTCCTCTTGTCTCACTTTGTTTCACAGCTAGCTGCAAAATTTTCACTCAAGGACTTGGGTACTTTAAACCACTTCCTCGGCGTCGAAGTGGTTCCTACCGCAGCCGGCCTCTTCCTATCTCAATGCCGCTACATCCTCGGCATTCTTGACGAGTGTGATCTGACAGATTCCAAGCCAGTAACCACTCCCATGGTCTCTTCCGCAAAGCTGCATCGGGACGTTGGGGATTCTCTCTCTTCCCCGTCCGTCTATCGTCGTACTCTTGGTCTTCTACAATACTTGTCGTTTACAAGACCGGATATTGCCTTCGCGGTTAACAAACTCTCTTAGTTCCTTCATACACCTCGCCAACCGCATTGGGAAGCTGTCAAGCGAGTTCTTCGCTACTTAAAAGGAACGATTAATGTTGGCTTATCTCTCTCGTTACCTTCGACCACAACTCTCGGTGTATTCTGATGCAGACTGGGGTGGCTCCCCCGATGATGGTCGTTCTACTACTGGTTACTTGATTTTTCTTGGAAATAATCTCATATCTTGGAAATCTGTTAAGCAACGATCAGTCTCTCGGTCCTCAACTGAAGCCGAATATCGCTCTATTGCTAATGCCGCTGCTGAGTCAACTTGGATTCGGCATTTGTTACAAGAGATCGGTCTTCTACTTCCGGCATCTCCGACCTTATTTTGTGATAATTTGAGTGCCATATTCGTTTGTCGCAATCCTTCGTTTCATTCTCGTATGAAACATCTTGCTCTAGACTACTTCTTCGTCCATGACATGGTGCAACGCAAGGAACTTCATGTTTGTCACATATCTGCTCCTGCTCAGGTTGCCGACACCTTAACCAAACCACTTGGTGCAGCTTCGTTTCTTCATCATCGTTCCAAGATGGGCCTCACTGACGGAACCTCCATCTTGCGGGGGCGTGTTAGGATATAGATTCATGCATATCCATGCATATCTTTTCCATGTATATCACATATATTCTTTCCTTGTATTTATAGTCTAGAATATACTACTAGGGCACGGCTCCTCCCTATATATTTGTACTTCTCTTATAACAATTATAATCAATTAATGATACACACATTCATTCTCTACACTACATACACTCGAGTGGTAAACCATTTGTTGCAGCGTGGCGGGGGGATAAAAGCTAGCCCGAAGGTATCACCACAAGATACGACAGAGATGTTGAAATTGATTGAGCAAGCAGAAAACAAGCTACTAGCCGGTGTTCCCAAGTTTGTGCCCTTGCCACCTTCTACACAGTTTTCGAGTGAAGTCTACAAGGGCTTTCATGATTCTTCTAAGAAGAGAAAGGGAAATGAAGGTGGTTCGAGTGCGACAACTCTTGTCAAAGCTTTCAACATTCAAGGATGGAATACTCTTGAGGCATTAATTGCATGGTTCTTCTATGCATCCGGATTGCCATTTCATTTGGCAAGGAGTCCTTACTATGTAGCGTGCTTCTCCTACGCCGCCAACCACAATTTGTCAGGTTTTATTCCACCGGGCTACAACAAGCTTAGACAAACTCTACTCCAACAAGAAAAGACACATGTAGAGCGCTTGTTGGAACCCACTAAAAGCACTTGGGCTGAAAAAGGAGTCAGCATTGTGAGCGATGGGTGGAGCGACTCCCAAAGAAGACCGTTGATCAACTTTATGGCTGTGATGGAGAGTGGACCAATGTTCTTGAGGGCTGTCGATTGTTCAGGAGAGACTAAAGATAAACACTTTATCTTTAAGTTGATGAAAGAAGTCATTGAAGAGGTTGGCAGTCAAAATGTGGTTCAAATCATCACGGACAATGCAAGGAATTGTGCAGCTGCTGGAGGCCTTGTCGAGGCTTCATATCCTCACATTGTTTGGACGCCGTGTGTTGTTCACACACTCAACTTGGCATTGCAAAATATATGTGCCGCAAAGAATGTTGAAAATAATCGAGAAACATTTGAGTTGTGTTCTTGGATCTCCGATGTTGCAACAGATGCTATGATGATCAAGAAATTTATCATGAATCATGGTATTAGATTAGCCATGTTTAACTCATTTTCAACTCTGAAGTTGTTGTCAGTTGCTCCCCCACTAGATTCGCTTATGTTATTGTGATGTTGAAGCGTATCAAACTTCTAAAGAGAAGTCTTTGTGAGATGGTGGTAAGTGAACAATGAGACTCTTATCGGGAAGATGATGTTGAAAAGGCAAGTGCTGTGAGACTCAAAGTGTTAGATGACCTGTGGTGGGATAAGATTGACTACATTCTTTCATTTACGGCTCCTCTATATGACATGATTCGAGCTTGTGACACTGACAAGCCTTGCCTTCACTTGGTCTATGATATGTGGGATACCATGATACAAAGAGTGAAAAGGATAATCTACAAGCATGAAAGAATTGAGTCACATGAGTCGTCTAATTTCTATGACGTGGTTCATGCAATCTTAGTTAGTCGTTGGAACAAGAACAATACCCCTCTTCATTGTTTAGCTCATTACCTAAATCCAAGGTAACCGCTCTAAGCCTCTAATAGATTAATTCTAATTTACATCTATTTTACTTTTATTAATTTTCTTTATGTTACTACTATCTTAGGTATTATAGTCCTCAATGGCTTAGTGAAGACCCCGCTCGAGTCGCTCCACATAGGGATAATGATGTTGCGAAGGAGAGATCGAAATGTTTGAAGAAGTATTTCCCAGATAAGGCACAGTTGAGGATTGCTATATCGGAGTTTGCTAACTTCTCTAGCATGTCGGGAGAGTTTACTGATTCCGAATCCATTGAACAACGTTATGAGTTGGATCCGAAGAGTTGGTGAGTGATGTATGGTCCTAGTGCGCCAACACTTCAAGGTTTAGCTTTGAAGCTACTTGTGCAACCTTGTTCTTCCTCATGTGCTGAGAGGAATTGGAGCACATACTCTTTCGTCCACTCATTGAGAAGAAATAAATTGTTGACGCAACGTGCTGAGGACTTGGTTTTCATACATAGCAATCTTCGATTGCTATCTAGAAAGACACCGGAATACTTCAAAGGAGCGACAAAGTTGTGGGATATTGGAGGTGACAAGTTTGGCACAATGGATGATGTGGGGGATCTAGAGATTGCAGAATTATCTCTTGATGAGCCGGAATTGGAGAAGGTTATCTTCGATGACAATGCAAATGAGGATGATCTTGAAGGGGGGCAAGAGGAGAAGGAGGATGAGAATGAGGAGGAGTTAGCTTGATGTGATTTGAAATCTACTTTGATTTATTTATGTTAATGTTAGAAGACTATTTAATATTCAAGACTTTTATAGTTTTATTGTATTATGACTAAGTAGTTAAGTATTTGGATTTTCCTTATTTTGATATCTCTATGTCTTTTTATGATTTCCATAATATTATTATTAATAATATATATAAATATTATTAAAAAATATAAACGTATTTTTGACGTATTCGTATTTACATTTTTGGAAAGTAAACGTATTTTCGTACGTATCGTATTCGTATTCGTCCCCGTGCTTCATAGTTTGAAACGAAATCAACATAAATGTTGGTTCAATTTAAATACAATTGGGGGGTGTTTGGCTAAGTTTATTTGAAAGAGTTTATAAACACTAACAACTTATAAATGTATAAGTTGTAAACATAAGTTGGGGTGAGATGGTTTATTTTTTGAGCTCATAAGCTCTTTGATAGCTTTGACAAACACATTTTTATAGCTCATAAGCTTCCTTAAAGTAGCCAATATTAATTATGTTAAGGGGCTTGCAAACTTAGCAAAACACCCCCTTAATCTATAATCAAAATGAATTTTGCACAACATATTTACATACTTTATAAAAGCTTTTGGCCACTCAACTAAACCACCATTGGATATGAATATATGGTAACAAAAATTTTATTAGAAAACTTATTACGAGTTTGCGAAGCATGATACCAAAAATATTAGCAAACAAAATTCACAATTTTTTTACAAGCAAAATAAATTCATTTGATCGCGCGTTGATGAACTTACTTATTTTCTTATTACAAAAGGTCGGTTAACTAAATATGGTTTGTATAGAATTTACGTTTAAGTGGTATACTGGAATATATATATATATATATATATATATATGTTCATTGATGTTATTTATATACTCCATCCGTCCCACTTCAGTAGTCCTGTTACTTTTCGGTGCAGAATTTTAGGAGAGTGTGTTTAGAGATAAAGTGCAGTGTTTAATATTTAATGCAAATTTCATTATTTTAAAACTAAAACATCATATATGTATAAAAATATATTGATGTCTGCTTTTAAATAAAAGATTATATCAACACTTTTAATTTGGTATAAGAATCATAAAAATCAATTATATCTGAATATATGTTGAGAGGTGAGTGGATGATTGGATGATTGGTGGTCCATTTAATGGGCTAATTATTTCTATTTTAGAAAACATAATTACTATTGAAGTGGGAGTATAAAAAAAATTATGTATAAATTACTAGTAGATCACATGAAAACTTATATTTACGTGAAAACTGCAACCCTTGCATTTTATGCATAAAATGATACATTTTTATGCAAAAATGTTGCATAATAAAATATATTATTTTATATTTTTTTATGCATATAATGCATTATCATGAGAATTTGCATAATAAAATATATTATTTTATATTATTTTTATGCATATAATGCATCATCATGAGAATGCAACATTTTATGCATAAAAATGCAACACTTTTGTGCAAAAATGCAACATTTTATGGTGGGTTGCATGTTTCACGTAATAATTAGTTTTCACCATAACACATCTATATATATATATATAGATATATACAATTTTTCTTTTCAAATTTAGTTTAAAAAACTCTTGGAATACTTTCTTACATTCATGATTTTGTTATAAAAAAAATTATTGTCTTAATATGTGTCCCCTGCCCCCACGGAATTAAACTTGTGAAAAAACTTAGTATGTACTTTAATTTGATTTAAGTATTACAAATATTAAAATACATTAAAAAATATTTTAAAAAATATAAGATTTATACATTTACAATTCTAAAATAATATTGTATCCATATATATGACAAATAAATTATTTTTTTATAAGATCTTCTTTATAATAAAATAAATTAAAATCATACCCCGTGCGTCGCACGGGTGCGGTACTAGTATATATATATATATATAGGTACATAATATGCAAACTAATTAAACAAGCTCTAGCTAGAAAAAAACATAAATCATAAATAATAAGCATTTACCAAAATCAAAACTATAGATCACATCCCATTTCAAAAAAAAAAAAAAAAAAAACCAAACAAACTAATAAGATCACATCACTGTCATTTTCAAAAATCCACGTATCTTCTACAAAATTTATTAAAAGTTTGGGTATTGATAGACATGTTTTTCATATGTTATCTTTGGGTATGACCGTATGATATTCTTTCATGCTAATTTGGTTGTATGTATGGCCCAACTCCTTTAAAAAAAATATATATATATATATAAAAAAAGCCCTACCAAATTTAGACGGTTAGATATTTAATTTTAATTACGTAATATCAAAGTGAGTATTGAATATTGATCTGTTATACACTAGTAAAAGAGTAGGTCGCCTCCCTCGAGCATTTTTTTTTTTTTTGATCATGAAAAGAAATTTATTAGAGGAGAATAGAGAAAAACAGATGGTACGAGGGATACCATCCGGATACATCAGCGGTTCAGCCAAAGATCGCTCAAAATACACGAGTTCCAACTCGCAAAATCACGAAACTCCTCACCTTCGCCTCGAACCGAACACCAACTCCAGAATCGGCATTTTACCTCCTCTTCAATTCTCCGGAAATCCCAATTTTTATTATCGAACTTCACTTCATTTCTCCATTTCCATAACACCCATACGACACAAATCCAAAGCCCGCTCATTGCATACCTCGCCTTTCCTCCTCCCATGTTATTCATGAAACTAGAAAAGTGGTCTTTGATGAGCTTAGGTGTCGCCCAACTGATGCCACACCATTGCATTACTTTGTTCCAAAGTTCTTGCATCTGTGGGCACTCGATGAAAAAGTGCTGCCCATTTTCTTCCACTTCCATACAGCAGCAACATAAGCGTTCAGACGACGAAATAGGCACACGTTTTAAAAAGTCCAGTTTTTAGGGACATAGATTTTAGTCCTTAAATCATTTATACACGCGCACACACACACACAAAGTGTTAACGTTTTATTTATGAAAACCGACCAATTCAATTATTTTGATTTAGTTCAAATTAAGTTTAATATTTCTATTTCGTTTTATTTTCAAAAGTCTTTATTGGCGTGTGTCTATATTATCCAATACAATAAATTAACCATTAAATTATGTTAGCTCAAAAATAAAAAAGGTAAATAATATCATTGTCATAATCTAGTTAAACTTAAATTAAAATATGTACTTTGGCAATCACCATTTTATATTAGTCTGCTCACAGCTGAGCGACTTTCTTCCTAACCTAGCTAGCTAGTGAGCAAAACCAATATCATAAAAACTTGGATATGCTACCAATATTAGGTAAAATATTGACATTTGAGAGAGAGAAAAAAAAAAACGCCGTACTATAATATATAGGCACAACTATTTCTAATCTATTAATTCAAAAGGCAATCCACAACTAGGTTGTCATAAAGAGTCTTTATATTTTTCCTTACGACAAGGGCATACACATAATTTTAAGCATTTGGTCGAAAATAATGATAAACAAAACTATATATAAAACCTTGTAACAAAATATATCATTCATATTATCTATTAAAATTCTTATTTAGAGTTGGCGCCGATAATTAGCCATATTCCGAGACTTGTTAATAATATCTTCATCATAAACTCAATTAACATATATCTATCGTATTCATTAATGTAGATCGCAAAAGTATTATTATTATTATTATTTTGTAATTTTAGGTTTTTTCTGACTGTATTTCATATATATTTGGTCCAATTATAACTTAGATCTAAATATAACAAATGTCTAAATATCTTAATAAATGATAAAATATGATAGGTGAAAAAAATGTTATTATAACAATCTCATTAAGTCACTTGTAAAGTTTTGGTGCATGCGGTTTGCGTGGATGATAGTCAACATGCAAATATAATAGTATTATATGTATATATATGTGTGTGTGTTACTTTTGTTCTACGATATTGTATTTGCATGATATACGTGACCGATTGGGTAAGGCGATATAAATGACGATCACCAATATTTAATAAGGAGTACTATATATTTTATTAACATTGTATATTTATTTGGTTTTGCAATCTTATGAAACTCAAATTAGATTATTATTTTTTTGAGGAAAAAAACTCAAAAATTAGATTAAAAAAAAAGTTTAACTAGCTAGTAAATATGAAGACCATGTTCTTTGGTAGTAAGTGTAAAACCTCAGAGATTTGTGACTAGTATCATCAACTTTTCTTGAGCTAGCCAATTCTAGACATGGGGAATTGTTTGTTTTGCAAATAACGTTATTACTTCCATAAACAATCAAGACCAAAGGAGTATTAATTACTTCCTCTGTCCCATTTTATTAGTCTCAGAGCAATATTTTATACTTTATATATATTCAATTCATGAGGCTAATGAAGTAGAACATAGGGTGTATTATATATGAACAAGACCTATATTGATGATAGTTTTTTTTTTTTTTTTTAATTTTTTTTTTTAGGGTCTATATTGATGATAGGTGAAATTTACTCGTATAATAATATTAGCCACAGTTGCTGAGAAAAATAGAATAAAATAAAAATCAGCCCACTGATTATAGACTCGACCAATAACCCAACAACCGAAAAGAAGCCCACTATACGCGCAACCAAACACCACCTATTTCGATACCTTCAAAGAAGAAGAAATACAGAAACAGTTGCTAATTAACACTCGTCTCTTACTTCATCTCTGTATATTAATCACTATAAATACACATTTATAAATTCACAATTCACACTCTTTCGTACTCTCCGCCACCCTGTCTGCCCCCCTTTTCTTCTTCTCCTTTTTTTCAGATCCATTCTCTTTGATCCCATAAAGAAATGGCTTCGGCTACTGCTTCCAGTGTTAAGTTCTCATCCGTCTCTTGCTTAATCAAGCAAAATCAGGTTTTGTTCTCCACGATTCTACTGATTCATGTTATGTTGCTTCGGTTTATTTGATGGGGATGAGGTTTTTTTTTTTTTTTTTTTTTTTTGTTTGTTTGTTGTTGTTGTTGTGTGGACGTGCAATTCGTGAACTCGATAGTTTGTTATTTGTGATCTGTAGTAGGAATTTAATTGATTTTAAGCTGCGATGAAATCTGATATTTGTCTTATATGTTCACCTTTTACAATGAAACTATGAGATCGTTGAGTTTCTTGCGAAAGATTGAACTTTGAATGGGAGATTTGTTTACTGAGCTTTTTCAGTATTGACTTGATCGATCTCCTATTATTTACCTTTACTATCTATTGATTTATCGATTCGAAATAAATATTTGTAAAAGGGTTTTAGGATTCTTGAGCTTGGCCTTCAGATCTACTGTTTAGCTTGAAGTTATTAGTGATGTGCAAATTGATTATCTTACTCAGCCTCTAATAGTCTTCTAATTATCCTAATTATTTGGAGGGTTTTGACTTAGCAAGTTAGATGAGTGAGTTTCTTTTTTGGTGTATATTTTGCTGTTCTATTACCCTTCTTGAATGTTCTGCACTTATTTCTGATATAACTTTGAGCTCGATATGAATGAGCTTTCAGAAATCAGAACTATAAAGAAGTATCTTTCACCAAGGAATGTTGTAGTATTTGATAATTTCTTCAATATGTTTGATTATTCATGTATAACAATCGTTGGATATTGAGTTTTCCTGATGTTGTTGCATTACCTGCAGGTTTCGAACCTGAAGAAGGCATCACTGTCATTCAGTGGTAATGGCTTCCAATCTAGAAGATTGCCTGCTCTTCGCTTCCGCATTTCCTGTGCAGTACGTATTTTCAGTTTATTCGTCAATTGATTCTAGAAAATTCTGCTTTTCCCTTGGTGTATTTCTGCAGGGAAATTCCTCCATTTGTTGAGACTTTGTCTTTAGAATATTGAATGCCTCTTTGTTCTTAACTATAATATCAACAATTCTGGATGTTTCTATGGAGCAGGCGAAACCAGAGACTGTGAACAAAGTAGTTGAAATAGTGAAGAAACAGCTGGCTCTTGCTGATGATCGTGATGTCACTGGAGAATCGAAATTTCCGTACTCGGTGCTGATTCTCTTGATACGGTAAAGTCTTTTCTGTCATAACTATGAATGTTGTTAAGTGTTTGTTACTGCTTGATCTATCTGTATTCTGCCACCTTTTCATCAACATTTTGTATAGGGGAAAAAAATCCATTCTTGAAAAGAAAGCCTCTCACATTTAGTTACTGTTAAGTGTTTCACCTGCATACTTTTGGTTGCTTGGCTGGTAATGTATTTGTCGATGTCTATTTGTTTAGCAATTGTTAAAATTGGAATCAACTAATTGTTTAAAGAAATTGTTCACTGAGAGGCCGGTTGCTAGACTTTATTACTAGTTATAGAGATATAGGGATGGCTTTACTTCTTGAGTTCAATGCTATTCTTGGATATGATAAGTGAACCCCATTTATGACTATATTTTGCACAGTGAGTATTACATTAAAGACTTATTCTCGGTGCTATGTGAATGCATATAAAAAATCCCTCTGAAGTATTTCTATCTACTGTCTTCTATGCAGTCGAACGCTTGCAAGTAAATTTCTTTGAACTAATTCCACCAAGTTCACTAATTTAGTTTAGTTAAAGATCAGGTGCTCAGCTTAGCTCCCTCTGATGAGGGATCTTGCAATACTATGATAATCTGATAAAATTCCATAGCAATTGCATCTTGAACTACTTGCCACGTAACTTCGATTTCAGCTTAATACCACGATGAAACATGAAATATTGATTAATGATTATCTAATTGCTCTCTCAAACCTCTTAAAATTCAACTATTATCTAGGTTGAGATCGTGATGGTCTCGAGGAGGAGTTTGGAATCTGCGTGGAGGAAGATAGTGCCCAGAGTATCACCACTGTTCAAGAAGCAGCTGATCTCATCGAAGCTCTCTTGGAGAAGTGAAGGGAATTTCAGAAGCAATAGATTTTCTAGGAAAGTTGTGTAGCAAGAGATCATATATTTCATCGACGTTTGTTGCAATCTCATGAAGAAGAAGAGGAAGAACCCTCACCTCGAGTTCCTGGTGCTGGTGATTTTTGTTTATCGTTGGAAGTATCTATCTCGTTTTCATTGTCTTTTTTGTTTGGATTCTATTTATTTTCATTTGAAGCTCTCTTTTGTCAAAGTAATGTCTTTAGAATGGTGTCTGAATGTAAGTCATGTATGAGTCTGGAGTTTCTCTTGAAGCTATAAATGGAGTCTGAAATAAGTAGTTTTGATGATTTCCTTTTTTTATTGCTATGCATTTGAATTTGTGTGGATTAGCTTTATGGTGGTGTAGTTTTACCAATATATAGAGCTTAACTCATGTCCGTTCTAACGATCAATGCAACAAATAAAAAACAATATACGTAGCATCATTTTTGAGTCTCAAGCACAAATGACAAACGATGCAGGTATTAAAGATTCAGTTTTTATCGAGGAATCTGAAGTATTGAAAAGATTGAATAATGAAAAAGATATCATGATGTTATTGGATTATTTCAAATATATTTCTAATTAATTCCAACTGTTTCAACTCAAGCACACCCCTTTAACTAACTTATAGAACGATCTATGATTGAGAAGCTTGGGCACCAAGGGGAAATGGATGCTGTGCAATATCTGTTGCAGCAAATGAAAGTGGAAGGCATTACTTGTTCTGAAGATTTGTTCATTAGTTTGATCAAGTCATATTAGTCAGATTCGGGGATCTGAGCAAGCTTTGAAAACTTTTTTTTTTTTTTTTTTTTTTATCGAATTCGAGAGTTTGGTTGTGATCCAACAACGGTTAGGATCTACAATCATTTGTTGGATGATGTGCTGTGTGAGAATATGTTTACTTCTTTGATAAAGGGGCCATCTTTAAAAGGTATATTTCTGGAAGCTCTTGATGTTTTGGCTCATATGTTGGATGATGGGATTTTGCCGAACGAAGAAGTAACATTCAACACACTTATTCATGGCTTCTGCTCGGGTGGGAATATGAGAGAGGCCTTATCTCTTCTCAATAGAATGGATGCATATGGATGCTGTCCTAATGTGACAACGTACGCAACCTTAATAAACGGTTATGCAAGAGTCAGGGATTTGGATGGAGGTATGGAACAAGATGGTAGCTTTTGGCTATCGTCCTTATGTTGTAGTCTATACTAGCATGATCGACGTGCTTTGCAAAAACTCCATGTTCAATCAAGCTTATTTTCTTGGACGATGAAGAGAGAGAGAGAGAGAGAGAGATAGAGAGGTGTTCTCCAAATACAGTACTTTCACGTGTTCATCAAAGGTTTATGTGGTAAAGGAAGAGTATCTTATGCTGTGGAGTTGTTTGATGAGATGGAGATGCAGGATTGCATACCTAATGTTATCGGTTTTGTAACGAGTGTTCAAGACTGGAAACGAGGGGCGCTCGTCCCCTCCATGGAGAAACAGGGTTTGAAGTTTATACGGTCACTCACAACACTAATAGGCCTGACACACTTTCATA